>CAXKVX010002298.1:0-107453 GCA_964058865.1 Eleocharis quinqueflora
GATTCGTCCCTCCTTCTCCTCAAGCACCCTAGCCTGACTCTTGTCGTCTCCCTGTTGGCACTCGAGCACCCTACTCTTCCCCCCTTTACTCTCATGCATTGAGAAACGAAAAGGTAGAGAGGCATGGCGGATGGAAGAAAATGGGAGGCTAAGCCATCCATACCCGACCAACTACACCTCGTCTTGATTAATTTGTTGATAAACCTCTTATTGTACTTGTTTGAATTATACTGTTATATTTCAAAATTGTTTTCGGAATTTTCAGTTTGTGATTTTCCGACAATTTCATTTCTAGTTTTTTATTTTCATTTCTCGTTTCTGATTTCTCGACAATTATATTTCTAATTTTCTAATTTTCAAACTCCTTTTTAGACTTCATGTTACTGATTTTCTAACAATTTCATTTCTATTTTTCCAATTTTCTAATTTCTAATTTATGTCAGTTAGTTGTGCGGTTTTCTGTCAAATTTCACTAATTTCTGAATTTTTCTCTATTTTTTTGGTTCAATTGTGAAATTCTCAAGTCTATTGTGTATTAGCAAACATTCAAAAAATTTGAACTTTATAAACGTTTTGGTCGTTCGAATTGAACGAACGTTCAACGCCAACAATTCTTACGTTTATTAAACGCAACAATTAACACAAGGAAAATATTCTAGCGATACACTTCATTGATACGCAATTGATACGTGCAACAAAGTATGTCGTTATGCATGTTAAACGCGTTGTTATGCATGTTATACAAATGGTTGTCTGTTATTTTTTCAATACAAAATAACATGAAACCAGACTCAAATAACATGCATAACAACACGTTTAACATGCATAACGACGTATGTTGACGCACGTATCGATTGCGTACAGGGGCGGACCCATGTAGTCCCAAGGGGGGCAAGTGCCCCCCCCGGAAAAAAAATTTATAAATTTTTTTAGTGTATTTGTGCGATTTTTCAAATTTTTTTGCGAAATAACATGTATATTTGAAAATCTGTGTTATTTTGTCCTCCTCTGGAAAAAAATTATAAATCTTGCCCTCTCCTGACGAAAATTCTGAATCCGCCTCTGATTGCGTATCAATAAACATATTTTTTTATATGCTATCAGCTGCCTCAACGCAAACAAATATTCTTTCGCTGTTAAAATACAACGATTAATGAAAATAGATATTTTCGTTACTCTTTCGTGCATTTTGACAGCACTAATTGTTGTACTAACCCTAGTCGTCTGAAATAAAAGCTTCCAACTCAGTCGATCTGTGGGCCCATAAATTAATAACTTGAAAGCCCACTTGATCTAGTGATGCAAAATAGCGTAGTCCAAGATAGACGGCGTGTGGGTCCCTAAAAAGAAAAAAGGAAATCTCCATTTAAAGCAAGAAGGTGGGTCCAAAATTGATGTTGTAGACATTTCATCCATCGTCGACGTGTTAACCTAACCAAACCTTTGCATTCTTGTAAAACGGTTATTTTGTAGGAAAATGATCTCTGTCAATATAATAATAATAATAACATTATTTAAATTGAGCATATTTTTTAATGATAATGAGACATATATGATGCAAAAAGTTGACCAAAAAGTTAATTTGAAATTTGAAATTAATGGTTGGTTGAGCACTTGAGCTTGACTTTAACCGAATAATTGTATCATGCACATTTCAAGTAGGTTCTAATTATCTGAACGCTTTGTTTGCACAAAAGTGGTAGCTCATGGTTTCAGTTTAGGAAAGAAATAGTGTTAACAATTAATATTGTCTACTATTAATTAATATCACTATACTAGCACCTACTTCAAGTACAATTAATAGAAGGATTTTGAAGAATGTAGCATTTAATCATGAAAAGAAAATGTCAAGCTAGCTTGGAGCTTGGTTGGTTAGTCAATAATACTAATGAAAACAGTGTAGCAAATTTACTGTTTGTGTCATTTGAGTAAAAAAAAAACAGTATTACTCATTACATAACCCATCTTTTCCTTTACAAGAAAAATATACCTTTAACACGCCTCTCATATTTGTTCCGATACAATGCTATCTGACAAAAATCATTACCAATGTTCCGGAATTTTTAAACCCCACTTCTTTTTTTAATGACTCCTTGCAAGCACTCTAAGCAAAAATAGCATAATATTGCTCCTCATAGTCAAGGATGGTGAGTAATTTGTTTCCATCAATCACCAATCACAGTCACAGAAAATTCGACTTTTCTGCCAAAAAAAAAAAAAAAAAAATTCGACTTTTCTTTTCATCTTTTCAGAGCTGCAGTTCTTTCGCTCTCTCGCGTCTCGCCAACTGTGTCGCCGGAACTATTTTAGATACTATTGTTAGTATCTAAAATTAAATATTCAAGAAAATAAGAGTGAAATTTTCAAAAATACTTGAGGAGTAGGTGGGACATGCGACAAAAATCTGCTTATTAGTATCTAGAATTCTGCTTAAATGTTACACTATCTTCAATATTAAATTAATGGATAAATATGTCTTGATTTTAGGACGGCAAATGACACATGCGTGATTAGATTCTAGGATCGCAGGTATTCCTTGCGGTCCTATAAATTATATTTTAAAATAAATTTAGAAATAAATTTGACTCTAGAGACACATATGCCACTGCATTCGGAGTAGATTTAAAATATTCTGTATTTTTCCAAATATTAAATTTTAAATATTAATAATATTATTTAAAAAAATCACGAACTCTGTCGACTGCATTTTGGCTTTTTTTTGCCCCAAGTTGCAATCTTGAAATATAGTAAAGGAAGGATGACTTAACATGATTAATTTTTAATGATATTAATACTATTTATTCTTATAATTTTACTAATTTAGTTTGTTTTATATGTAGATAGCATAGTAATAAAATTTAATTATTCAAATATTAGTTCATCAAACGCAATTAATTTTAAAATTTAAAATTTAATTCACTTGATGAATGATAAAATGTATACCAAAAAATTATCGTTTGTATGTCTTGTACTTCAGGGATTTTATGTTCAATCTCTTATGAAATTCTAGTCCCGATCTCTTCAAATATTTTATTTTTAATCTCTTCTAGGATTCTACTTCCAATCTCTTCAGGGATTGTATGTTCAATCTCTTCTGGAATTTTATCGGTAGCCTCTTCTGGAGTTACACGAACTGCATTACTCTGCTCTTTTCTTTTTCGTGGATTTTTAACTTTGAAACCAATTGGCCTTCCACGTTTTCTTTTTATTGTAACATCTGCTGGGGTTATATCAATTCGAGCAGTGCATGTACAGCTGATATATGTGATTTAGTCACTCTTTTTGTTTCTGTGAATGCATATGGCAACTCATTTGCTATTATTTGCAAATTTATAATCTTTTGACTTTCAATTCACATTGACCACTTCGGAGATCAAGATAAGATATTAATGATGCATTCCAAATTACTTGTTTTCCAGCTTTATTTTTCTCCCCTAACATTGGGAATAATGTCTCATCAAATTGATAGTCAACAAAAACGTGATGTAAGAACATCTCTAGTTAATGGTTCTAAATACTTAATAATTGATAGAGAGTTAAAACCAATATAAATTTCCAATCTTCTTTGTGGTTCCATTTTTGTGCGTTGTATCTCCTAACCTAGCTTCGGTTAGAAAGTTGGTGAGTTTGACTAAGAGTTCCTTTGTTTGGTTATTCATTCTATTGAGATTGTCAACCTCTTAGGCATGCTTTGCTTCAAGCTCCCGCATTTATCGTTTCTTTCATCATTTGTTACATTGGTTTCTTGGTTATTTGGATTTTGAGAGCTTTGATTTTGCTCATTGGATTTTTTGTTCCTTTCCTGGGTTCTGGCAACATGAGAATCCTCGAGCATTCTTCGTTACTGACACAAGTCGTGTAGACGATATGGTGCTCTTCGAAGGCTTGCGATTTGGTGACTCGTATTTTCTTCGAACCACCAGTTGGTGTTTCTATTTTGAGACTTGTGATTTGAAGCTTGGGGTTTTCTACTTTTAGTCCCAAGCACTTGAACACACTTATATGTCCAAGCATTTCAAATACATTCATGCCCTTAGGTTTTTTATTGGAGAGAGCCCTAACCACCTGCTTTGGGGTTGTTTGGGTTGATTTTGGTTTTGACTTTGGTTTGGAGGACATCTCGTGACTATCCTTCTTACCATATGAGTTGGTCTCCCTAGTTTACTTGAGATTGTCACCAGGAGGGGTCTCGGAATAAAATACACATTTTGGGTGAATGGTTTGTTTGGTTCTTCTCTCATCCTACTCAGAATGAAGAAGGAGTTGCCTACGAGTACATCTTTCCTCGGGAAGGGTTTTGAGAGGGAGGCCTTGCTCGGAGAGCTTAGCCTACTTGTTTTGGCACGCCTCTTGTGGTTGCGCTTCCTTTGAGATTTGATTGGCCCAGCCAAGACATTATTTTTCTTGCCAGAGTCAGTGATGGTGAAGAGGTCTTCTTCATCTTCTATCATTTGGACTTTAGCCACCTGAGATGGCATGGTGGGTCCAACTACCAGTGCTTGAGTTGTTATTTGAATTTGAGGAGGCAGAATGACAACTTTCCTCAAGAAGCTACAAAAGTAGATTACATATTGCCATGGTGGGCAGTTAGCCGCAAGGCTTGAGAATAGTAGAGCAGTGTTGTTGTAGAATGTCATTTCCTGCAAACACAAACAAACACAAACTTGACGCTTTAGTTAGTAATATTTGTCTTTGGAGAATTAGGGCTTTTTTATTAGTCCATATAAGTTAGTCTAGTATAAGGGTTACAACCTATTTGATGCTCATATTTTGACGTTTTGACGCTTTATCGCTTTATTGTCGTGTTATTTTTTTTTGTCATTCAGTATGTTTGATCATTGATTTTAACCATGAAATTGGATCATTGATCTTAACCAAAAAATTCTCGGCCAACATCATATAGAGCAATTAACACAGCATGATTCGACGATGTTGTTGTTAGTGTATGTTTTGTCGATCGTCATGAAATTACAATATCGCCATATGTAAACACATTTCCAAATTGTGACCGAGCTTTATGCAGATCTGATAAATTCCATGCATCTGCATATCCAACTAATTCAGACTTTCATCCTTTTGATAAAATAGTCTCATGTCACGTGTTCCACAAATGTAACGAAATACATATTGAATTTTTTGTTTCCAATGTCAACATATTGGAGCAGAGCTATATCTTGCAAATATATTTACAGAAAAAGAAATATCAGGTCTTGTATTATTAGCAAAATACATCAAAGCCCCCATTGCACTTGAGTATGATACTTTTGGACCCAGATCTTTTCCTTATTTTCTCAGGGACGATAAGGATCCTTTTTAATATCAAGCGATTGAACAACCATTAATGTACTTAGAGGATGAGCTTTGTCCATATTAAAATATTTCAACATCTTCTGGATGTAGTTTGATTGATTGACAATAGTACCATTGCGTAAATGGTCGATTTTGCAAGCCGAGATACAATTTTGTTACACCAAAGTCTTTCATTTCAAATTATTTCTTTAATAATATAACAGTATTTTCAATCTCTTCCGGAGACATAGTGATATTCAGATCATCAACATATACTACAATGATTGTAAACATTGATCTTTTAATAAAGACACATGGACTAATTACATTGGATTTGTATCCTTCTTTAATGAGATATTCACTGAGTCGATTATACCACATTCTGTTGAACCCTAGATGGGGTGAAAATATGGTTGATTAGAAAACCTAGGGTTCTTTTTGCAAATTAGGTGAACACTTCAATATTTGATGGTAGTTCGTATGTTTCAACAATTTATATCAATTCAATTTGCACAAACAACCGATTTGACTTAAGATTACTCTAGATTGCGAAAGTGTAAACAATTATAAGCAATTCAATTATAGCAATATAATTTATTGTAAATAATTTAAGATATTTATGACTATAGCAATTTTTTTTCTTCTACATCAATAATATAGCAATTAAGAATAAGTAAAAGAGTTGAGAAATTGCAAACAAAGCTATCATGCACAAGAGACACCAGTATGTTAATGGAGTTCAGTTATTGATGAGCTACGTCTTCGGGACTTTCGATCTCCCGACGCGATAACAAAGTCGAGTAGTATGCACTAAACTCTTAAGTATTGTACAAAGTTGAGCATTGCCCTCTTACACACAAAGGGTTGTTTGGCACTTGCTTGGAATAGAATAGAACTCTATTTCACTAAATCAAGAGTGCCAAACATACCCTTACTCTTTTATCCGACTCATATCGTATTCGATAAGACGGATATGGGTGAGATTTCTTCGTTAGCTTATCGGATATGAGTATGTGTAAGATTTTTTTAGCTAAATGGACAAGGGTATTGATAAAAGCTATTTTGTACTCGTTATCCTATAAGGTAATATAAAATAATATATATAAATATAAATAAATATACATTCTCGATTTTAAAATATGTAAAAATAATTAATCTATCAGTAATTTAAGTTTTAGGAGACCATTTAATTATTTGTCATATTTTCAATAAAATTCTTAATTTTGAACTAACATTAACATTTGTCTCTTAGTTCTATCAAAATTATTTCATCCAACTAATTATTTATCTAATTTTATAATACTCTCGTTTAATCCTTTTAAAAACTGATCGTACAATTATAACACTTGTCTCATATTTTACATTATATATTATTTTTTCTCGTATATGCTACAGTGATTTTTCACGTTAATTATAACACTAGTTTAAAAAATTTGCAAAAAACTACAGTGATTTTACTGTAGATGTGAACAGTGAAAACAATGTTCATTCCACTTGAAAATGAACAGTAACACAATATTGTGTCATGAGTATATTGTTTAAATAATAAAAAGCAGCGGTAAAAAAAAATAAAAAGCTACAGTAATTTTATGTAGCAATGAACAGTAAAATCACTGTTTATTTCACCGTAGAAATAAATAAATGTTACTGTATTACAGTACACAATTCCAATCTGACCGCCTCACATCATTTTATATTCCACTTTCCAAGTGCGTAGTGTGATTCCAAAACCTCCACTATTACAAACGATGATGTTATTATAACCATGTATTGTGGCGATCAGAATTGATAAAAAAGAATTCCATTTAGATTTGCTCATTTTTTTTAGTAAATTCGTAATATGAAATAATAATTTATCTTGATTAATAGTCAAGGTCTTCTAGAAAGCCATAATTTGAAAATAAAAAATTTAAAACTTTTATCAATATTTTAAAATGCAGTTTTGATCATGCATGACATACAACGAATTGTCACATAAATGACTGCTTTTTAATGGCTGCATGAGATCTCAGTACTCCTCCTTCCTTGCTTCTCATGCGTTAATGGCTTAATCTAAATTACAATCACTAATACAAGAAAATTGACGATTTTGACTAAATAACAACCATTGAATTAAATACATTACAAGGTTGATATTGATATTAATCTCCAGTAATTCTATTGCAATCAAGTAATCAAAGCATGCGTAGTCTGACGTCATTTTTTTTATTTCGGTGCTACAATGAGTTATTGTAATTTGTAAAGTATGTATTTTGTAATTTTGAATTTTTGTGATAAAAATAGTTTAGATAATAAATTCGACATATCGAAATCACAAAAATACATGCTTTGCAAATTGCAATAATTCATCTCTTAGTTAATATAAAAATATGAAGAATTTTAGTTAATTGTTAGCGGGCCATTCTTTTAGTTAGTTGCCGACAACTAACCAACAAATTCTACTAATAAATAAATGAGAAGCTATAAATGTGTTTAATAAATAAATGATACAAAAGCAAATATTAAAATAACGATCGCCTTCCTTCGCTGCTCCTACAAAAGATCAAACATCCGGAATTTATGTTCAATTTTGTCACGTGTCTATAAACAATTTTGTTATTAAAATAATATATTTTTCATAATAATACGGAATGACAAAATTAAAATAATAGCTTTATATAAATTTTAATATATCTAAATCAGGTGTATTATTCTATTGATTTAACATTTTAGAAAAAATATTAAATAATCTATTAATATTTTCTAATAATGGTACTAGTTTTTTGTAATATTTTATAAATATTACATATAATTATCTTTTCATAATTACTAATCTTTGTTACACATGAACTTTTTGTAAGAAATTATATCAGCATTATATTGGGTTAATTATTCTATGGCTCCTACCTGGTTGTGTTCAGTTTAGTTCGGATAATTAAAGTAGATTTATTCCTTGTTTTTTGCAATATCTGTTTCTGAGAAATAATGAAAATTGACAGGTTTTAACCCGATTTTTTGAAACGACACCAATTAATATCTATTTCAGTTTGAATTCAAATCGATTATTATATATTAATTAATAAATTATATAACCGTATCCATAATTTAATTGATGTCATGTTTGTAAAATCGTAGTCCATTATAATTTGACCAGTTTGGAATCGGTGCAAACGAGTCGAACACGAGCGAGCTGATTCAAATTCAAGATCGGCTCGTTAACTTAACGTACAAATTTATAACGAGATGGTAACGAATGAGTTCATAACGAGTTTTTATAAGTCGAACACGGACTAGCCACGAGCAACGAATATTTTTGGCATTTCTAGACTATATGTTAATTAATATTGTGCAACTTGTACTCAACTATTGAAGTTAGATATTAATATCTATCAATTAACTAATGTGTGTTTTGTTAACGAGTCGAGCTGGATATAATTCAAGATCGGCTCATTAACTTAACGAGCTGACAAACTCGTATCGTTAACAGTTCGAGCTGATAACGAACGAGTTCATAACGAACTTTTGACGAATCGAACCCGAAAGAATCACTGCCAAATATATTATTATTCTTATACAATCCCTAAACTCGAGATTTATTTCAAACCGAAGTAATCAATTTGGAGCCATGGGAAAGAGAAAGAGAAATTAATTAATAGTTTGGCAGCTTTAATTTGAAGAGATTAGCTGTTTAGAGGTAAGGTTCAATGGATAGTCCCTACCAAGACAATGGTCCTCTATCAAGGAGCCCCGGGTTGTGTTATTATTGTACTTGTTAATATATATTAATTTAACGTTGGCCATTGAATTTTCTAATTCTTTTTTTTTAACTATAAATAAATAATTTGTACGATTTGTATTATTTTGTCATGTGTATTAGTGTATATGAAAAGTTACATCGCTTCATTTTAATAGTAAAAAAATAAAATAGAGTTGAATTATTCTACTTTACAAAACACGATTCAGGCGATAATTTACAAAACACGATTCAGGCGATAATTTGCATCCGTATCTCAAGTTTCAAAGTTCAAATAATCGATTCAAATTATTGAACGTTATTTTAATAATTGAAAGCTACTTGGAGAACCAATTTTATATTTTTAGATATTTTTACTATTTTTAAAGAGCTAACGATTTCTGATCATCCAATATGAATAATTTTTCGTCTCTCTAAAAAATAATATTTTTTAAAAATGTAAAATTACGTCTCCAAATAAATTTTATTATAAACATCATGTTAAACGATTTGAATCATTCATTTTGAACTTTAAAACTTAGAAATATGAATGTAAACTAGCATACGACTCGCGCTCCGCGTGAAAAAATAAAATTTTAAACTTTCATATTGCAATAATAAAATTATAATAAATCATTTAAATAAAAAAATAAAAAAACAACGGAGGAAATTTTGGAAAATAAGCCACAGTGATTTTACAGTAGCATAAACAGTGAAAACACTGTTAATGCTACTGTGAAAATGAACAATGACAACCACCAATGCACATGAGTATCTAGATTATCGCTTGAATTAAGCTTTCTAAAGTAAAATAGCTAGTCCACTCAACAAATAATAATTGTTTTTATTAGCTGGATCTTTACAAACGCATGTGCCCGCGTGTTAAACAAAATTATATATAATGTAAATTGTTTGAGTGTAGAATTTGTGATATGTGGCTAAAATGATGTACGACCAGTTAATAATTTTGTATGTATACGTGAGCACGATATCGCATGACATGACTCGATTAAATATATCAGATTTGAGTATGACACATGTAAATCCATTTGAATACTATCAGACATGATATATTTCAACGTCACTCTAAAATTATAATCTGAATTATGTTGTTTTGCAATTTTTTGGTCTGTATTCTGAGTTGAAGTGTTGAACATTATTTTGATAATTTATTTGATATTCTCTTGGTAGTTTTTTTTTCGAACATTTCATTTTATATGTAACTTTGGACACTAAAAGACATTTCAAAATTCAGAATAAAAAAGAATTCAGGCAACATAGAGGCACGTGTCATGCTGTTATCAGAAATATAAACCACTGTCCAAAAAAGTACAATACAATATGGGTCGTTTGGCACACAAGGAATGCTGGAATAAAGTTTTATTTCAACATGAGAGGGTTGTCAAACGTATTTTGAAAGAATTAGTGGTAAAATAGGTTATTTCGGTATACCACTATATAGATGGAATATCGGAATACAATGTTCTGTATGACTAACCAACCAAATTTGCAATGTAATTATCAATTTAATATATAATATATACTTTATTATTACTGTTAATATTATTATATTATCTTTATTACGAAAATAATATTAATAATTATAATTATTATTTTAATATTTTAAAATAATGCGTATTATGATAATTTTAGATTATTATTATTATTATTAATATAATTATCATTATTATTTGATTATATTGCATGATATTAGTAATTAATAATATTTTAGTATATTATATATAATAATATTATTATTAATAATATTATTATATATCTTTATTATTAAAATAATATTAATAATTACTATTAATAATTATTATTTTAAAATAATACAAATTATTATAATTTTTATATTATTATTATTATTATCATTATTATTTGATTATGTTGCATTATATTTGTAATTAACAATATTTTAGTATATTAGATACTTATTATTAATATTATTATATTATACTTATTATAAAATAATATTAATAATTAATATTAATTATTATTATTATTTTAAAATAATACATATTATATAATTTTTATATTATTGTTATTATTATTATTATAATTAGCATTATTATTTGATTATGTTGTATTATATTTAATAATTAATAATATTTTAATGTACTATTTACTTAATTAGTATTATTACTTTATTAATATTATTATATTATATTGTATCTTTACTTTATTAGTATTTTGTTATTTTAAAATAATAAAATTATAATTATTTTTTTATTATATTATAATTATTACTATTGTGTTATTAGTTATTCGTTATTGTAGTTATTATTGTTATTATTATTATCGTCAATTTTATTATTTTATTTATTTTGAAAAATAATGCATATTATTATTAATTTATTATATTATTTAGTTTATTATTGTTATCATTACTAGATTATATCATAATCATTAATATTATCATAACTATCAATATTTGTACTATTCCAATTGACACTTGCCAAACGATAATTTTCCTCTTTAGAATAGTCAAGAATACCACTATTCTATCACTCTTCCAAAATCACACTATTCTATTTTTACTATTCTAATTTCACTCTTCTCACGTTATTCCTTGATTTGTCAAACGGACCCTATGTTTAACCTAAAACACATATCAACACAGTGAAGTGATAACACACAAAGCCTTTCATGTATGGGCAGATTTAGGGAGTGCTGGGAGTGTCTGGCATCCTCCAATATTTTTCATAAACGGTTTGAATAGTAGAATTACAAGAATATTTTATTATGTCATTTACAGGCTGACAACGTCTTATAAAATTTTAATGAAGTTACAAAGTAGTTTGAAATCTTGGCAACCCTCAATCTAAAATTCTGGATCCGTCTCTGGTTCTGGGATTCAAGCTCCAGCAGGAGTTATTTTAGAGAAAATTTTCAAGTTTATTTTCTGGTTTATTTGTGGATGTGTGTTGTAAGCCTACAAACAACGAATAAAAAAAAGAAAACACGTACCAACATAAACATAACATTGTATTGCTAGTACTGTTATAAATCCGTGCCGTTCTGTGTCGTTTCGTTCCAAATACGGCTTGGCACGACACAAAACGACACGAAACAATTAGTATTTTATTATTTTTACCGTGTCGTTCCGTGTCGTGCCAAAAATTGGAAGGGATCGGAACGGAACATTTAAACTTGTCGTGTTTTAACCGTGTGGTGCCTAAACGCGTCGTGTCTTAACCATGCCGTGCCTAAATGTGTCGTGCCTAATTGTGATGCGTTTGTTCGTGTTGTGTTGCTTCGGCACGACGTCCATTATTCGTGTTAATCGTGTCGAAAATAATAAAAAAACTAAAAATAGAAAAAAAATTATAAGAACATAAAAATTTGAAAAAATCTTTAAATTTTCTAGACAATTTTTTTTAGCTCTGGTACATTTTTTTTTGGAGAGTCATAAGTCATAACTCATAAACGTTGAAAAATTGATACTTGACACTATTTTAGAGGTTGAACGAATTTACAACTGCGTTGGAAAATTTCAAAAAAATTGAACTTCTGTGCCTATCCGTGCCTACTCATGCTTACCCGTGTCGTTGTGTCGTGCCTAAATGTGTCGTTTCTAGACGTGTTCTCGTGTCGTTCCGTATCGAGTTTTCGTGTCTGTCGTGTCGTGTCTCTCCTCATAAACGTTCAATGTCGTGTCGTGTCCTACAATATGAAATCTAAGCATGACATATTTAAGACATGATACGTGAACAGTATCATGTCGTGTCTTTATTGAATCGTGTTATTTCGTGCCGTTTTTAAACACAAGGACACGTATTTAAGAACTCTGACAGCCGAGATGGGTAAAATGCATGACAGGTCTGTATGTAGATTTTTGATACGACGCGACATGAGATGGGTACTTTTTCCGGAAGTAATTATTCATTTATTTGACCGCCTTGTCAAAAAAATTAAATTACTCGAATATTTTATTAAAAATATTATCAATCACCGTAATCCTCTAGCAGTAAATTAACCATATATAGGTAATTAGTAGTTAAACCGGATTTAATTTATACGTACAAAAAGATTGCTGGCCGCTGGATAGATATGAATTCGGATCTGATATATTACGATATCAAATATATTTTTCTGATACAATAAAATCAATATAAAGATTGCCCTCACACTGAAAATATTGTTCGAGCGTAAAAATTCTGTTCGTGATTCAAATCGGATGATTCAAATCGTACCAACTGTTAATATAAAAAATAAATTACCGTAAAATTTGGATTCGGGTATATCTTGAGTTCTTCTTGACCTTGAAGCAGAGTTCGTACGCATTTCAATTATCAGCACACGGGTTAATTTGTTTTATTCACATCTCTCCTAACAAAAGCAAGAAGAAAATTAGGACCCACGGACAATTAATGATGAATTGATGATTGACTCCAATTGGTACCACTGTACCAGTTACCAAACGGAATTTTGAAGCCAAAACCGATGGATTTTGCTTCATTTAGCAACTAATCAAATCATTGCAATATGCTTAAAGCTCCCTTATTAGTTATTAATATGTTTTCTAAATAAATAACATTGCTTTCAATCTGACATCTGATTTCTGCGCGTGGATTGCAATGTGAATTTAAGAGAGTATTTTGTTTTCGAATACATATGCAAATAGAACTTCAAGCTTCAATTAATTTTGTATATGCTTCTAGCTAATCGCTATCTAATTAAATGCCAAGCAGAGATACTAACCATAAAGCACAAGTATACTGTAATTGTATACATGAACATTCTGCATAATCAAGAACTAAAAAGTTATCATGAATATGAAGAAGGTACATAAAATATACTCTTAAATTGTTCGTTTCAACAAATATAGTGATTGCGGTTGTCAGCCTTAGATAATGTTATATCAAACACATGATTTTCAATTATCTGCTAACAATTATTCATGCATCTCAAGTGATAGCGAAATAGAATGACTTCAAAAAATTAATTTATAGGTTCAATTATCTGCTAACAAATATAGCGAACTAGAATGACTTCAAAAAATTAATTTATAGGTTTATTTTTTCGTAGAACACTAATATATTGAAATATTTGTCTCCATCTTTCACCCAAAAAACAATATTGCCCACAAGCTATTCTGAACATTTATGGAGTTCATGTTGGAATGAGACGTCAAACAATTCATAGTATTTGTAGGCATGTGATATGATCACAAACTGATGTAGTTTTCAGGATAAAATTTAGATTTGTGCCAGATGCCAAATTGGCCACCATGGTTCAGATTAAGTGATATAACTACAGCACAACTTATGCAACTATGACAGTGTGGATGTCCTTGCTGATTATATATTTGAGGAGGGGATCTCTTGACAATGATTATTTTGATAATTTTTTAAATCAATTCATAAATTCAGAAAAAATAAGAAATAGAAAAAGTTTTATAATCATATTATATAATAAATTTATGAATTAATTGTGTTCAAATTTTACAAAATTTTAATTTGTACAATCCGACACTCTGTCAATGTTCACTAAATATAAGTCTCTATAACATTGCATGAAGTTTGATGATATTTTTAATACATAAATTATATAATAGTTAAACTGGCACGAAATTAAAACATAAAAAATCTATAAATTTTGGAATACATCTACGTATGAACTTTTTAATATTCTTATTTTTTAGGAACTTTTTAACTTTTTAATGGAAATTTTCATTGTTAATATTGTCAAAGTAACAATTGTCAAGAGATTCCTCCCCTATTATATGTGTGAAGGTAGTTTCAGCATATATATCCAACTTTTTAAAGTACCATTTAATAGTTTCAAAAATTATTTAAATTAGTAAAATATAAAAAAATTGATGAACGAATATATTCTTTATTTTTTTTAAGTAGCATGTGTATCATTTCAAACCGATTGAATGTTGTTTGGTCTTTTATAGAATAATTTAAAATTTTAATTGCAGTTTTAATGACTTGTGACAGTACGTAGATCATCAATAAAATTCTAAATTAATTCAATTTTTTGCACGTCATATCTAATTTACCAATTCAACTCTTTGTTCTCCTCGTGATAGCTTTTATGTACTCCAACACTGAACGGTCAAATCAAAGTAGTTAGCTAATTCAATTTTTATTTTTCTTCTAAAAAAATTTAGGCTTTACAAGGAAAAAAAATATAGTCAAATGTAATTTCAATATTACTTCAACTGATCATTTTTTTAGTAGAAAAATAATTCAAACTACTCAACTGTTTTTAATGATCTAAAGTTTTTAATTTTGAATTCAAGATCTTCCAAACAGAAATTCTTGCTCTTGACAAAGGTCAAGAGCTGTTTCTTTGCTTCAACTGATCATCATTAATACTGCAAGTTGAATTATTGGAGTGTGTATCCATTTCAAGTATTGTTTCTTCGAGAGCGTACGTAAAACAGCGGTTATATCCGAATTTGGAGATGTCTCGATCCAACAATAATATTTATATATTCGATCCCTCTATATATGTATTTAATTATCTTCAGTTTGCCATGTACTAAAGGAACACATGCGCACTGGGACAAAAATTTGTCGTTGATATATAGCTCATGTAGTCATGTATCTATCACGTACGTACTTCAGCATGTATCTTTAATAAAGTAGTATTACATTCAATGGATTGATGTGGAGAGATCCAGATAGAGAGAGAGAGAGAGAGAGAGAGAGAGAGAGAGAGAGAGAGTGATCAGAGAGAAATTAGAGAGAGAGATTGATGTTAGGTCGCTATAAGGTTAGATAAAAAGTAACGAGATTCAAGTAATAGGCCCCATAATCTCCTTAATTTGTCGGTCTCTCAACACAGATCTTAATAGCTTATTATTTCTAGAGTACAACACTTCAATTAATACATGGTTTAAGAGAGAGTTCAGAGAGAGAGAGCACATCCCTCCAACCATCCATCAAAAAGAGATATAGTATAGAGAGAAAGACGACACAGAGAAAAGATAGAAAAAGAAAGTGTAAGAGAGAAAACAGAAAGGTATAATAAGAGAGAAAAATGGGGCAGCACTCATGCTGTAATCAACAGAAGGTGAAAAGAGGCTTATGGTCACCTGAGGAGGATGAGAAACTGATTAGATACATCACAACCCATGGCTATGGCTGCTGGAGTGAAGTCCCTGAGAAGGCTGGTTAGTAATTTCTTAATTGGTTCTTTCTCTCAAAAGATAAAACATTTATTTTCACTACTAAAGAACGTTTTCTTGCATTTTAGCTGGTTTTTAATCTTTCGAAGTTAGTTTGTATTAGCGATGCAACCTCTCTACACTATATATGCGAAAATATGTTAGTAATGGGAAAAAGAGGGTTCTACATTTAATCATTGTTCAGAAAATCAAGACTGTAATTATTATACATGATTGCACATGTCATGTTACGCAATCAAGAAGTCAAGAAACCAGTCAAGTACTCAAGTGTACTAGTTTAAATGTTTAATGAGTCTCCATCGGTAGTACATAAATGCTACATTTTGAAGGCATGACTATTTAAGTTTCATTTCAGCATTTTCTCTTTTCTGAAATGTGGTGTCATGTAGGTCTTCAAAGATGTGGAAAGAGTTGTCGCTTAAGGTGGATCAATTATCTCAGACCTGACATCAGGCGTGGAAGATTCACTGCTGAGGAGGAGAAGTTGATCATAAGCCTTCATGCAATTGTTGGAAATAGGTTAATCATGAGACACTATTTTTTATTTCAACCTTATTTGTTCTCTAGACACCTCTAGTGTCACTTATATGTTTCATGTATTGTGAATCTTTTTTTTTTTTTGAGATAAAGCCCGTAGGCATGTATTGTGAATCTTGACAATGCCTATTTCATAATTAAGTGTTTCAAATTATATATGACAATCTATGCATGTATTATTAGTGACAAAGCTAGGGGGTTTGGGGGAGGAGGCACTGCCCTCATAATTTGTCAAAAATATTCTATTTTAGTAGTAATATCAGAATTGTTTACTTCTTCACTTCAGAAGATGTTTAAATTGTTTGAGCGATTGATTTTCAATTGAATTTGTAGCATGCATCATTGTTAGTCTGATTTTGTCACTGTATATTATGGCAATGCACTCTATTGCTTGTATTGAGCATTATTCACCAATGAACTTCTGCAGATGGGCCCATATTGCAAGCCATTTACCCGGTCGTACAGACAATGAGATAAAGAACTATTGGAACTCATGGATAAAGAAGAAGATCAAGAAATCCAGTATGCAACCATCGACAACTCCGACCCAAAACCTATTTCAAACGAGCTACAGCTCAATCGACCAACTAGATGCTGTAGTTAACCAAAACCTAGCTCATCAAAACTTAACACCTAAGCCAGTTTCTAGCTTGATCTTTCTTTCTCAATCACCGTTCTTCGCTTTTGATGCTAGTCTTGGAAGTAGCTGCGACAGCAACAATGCAAGTAGCAGTGCAAGAGATGATGTGACACAAGATGTTCAAGCATTAACTAATTGCAAGATTTGGGGCAACAATGTTACATCTGCTGCCAATTATGAAAGTGCAATTGATCCGAATTACTTGCCTCCTTTGGTTGATAGTATGAGCATTGGTAACTTGATAACCATGGAAGAAGGGGACACGAATGTTGGAGACTGCTATGAGAAGCATCATGGCGAGACTGACTGGGGGGACCCACAAAACTACAGCGGTCTTCTTATGTGGGACCAAATACAAGGTGACATTGGAGAAGGAATTCAAGTGCAAAATGCATCTGCCTTAGACACTACATTAAGCTCATTCCCTTCCCTATGATAACATAATTCTACATTTATCTCTCTAACTCTCTGGGACCTGAATGTGTGCGAAATCAGGCCTTGAATAGATGAAAAATATATAAATGAGTGTGATATTTTGTTTTTTGTTTTTTTTACTCTTTCTTTCTTTTTTTCAGTTTGGAATGGGGTTGTTTGTGAATCGGTTTTTGTATATAGAGTAAAACAGAAAAAAATATATGAATATGTATGTATGGATGCAAGCGTGCATGCATGAGGAAAGTTCTGGGACCTGGATATTTGTTCGTCTACGCGACTATGCATATTGGAGAGAATAACAGAAATCATCATGGAGAGGCTTGGAACTGTAATATTGTTCGATCCCTCCATTGTTGCAAACAAATGGAGAAAACATGCCCCAAACACTTGCTCGAGAGTCGAGAACTAGAAGATCCAGTGCCTTCGTCTAAATTCGGCTGAAACTGACCTCATTGCTAAATGGGATAATAATGTGCCTTCTTTTTTAGTAAAGATGAGTGGCAATGGCTAATTCAATTTTAATCTTCGACTTTTCCACAACTTTAGCCCCATTTTAATTTTCTATCAAGGATGCCAAGCAACAAAGTTTTTATTTATTTATTTATTTATATTAGTTTCTAGATAGCACCTTTTTGCCTACTTTAGAAAAGCGAATCAACCCAATCCTAATTGAGAAGGTAAAAGTTGCGCACCACACAGTTTACTACGTCACTCTTACGTCTCCAACTTGCTTAAGTGAAGGATAGAAAAACAACAAAATTTACTAATACCAATAGGTCCAAGACACCACGTCAATAAATGCAAAACGAAAATAGAGAAGACTATATTTTGTTGCTACAAGACTAACCCAGCAAAGTGAGACTGTTGATGATCATATTAGTTAAGAATTCAATTTCTATGAGAAAGCTTCAGTCCTTTCCAACCTTACTTCTTTGGCCCTTAACTCTGTTCTTGATCTTTGGTAGAGCCGCCTGCACTTCAGCTTTCTAAAATCAATTAAAATGAACTTCAGAAATTAACCAATTGGCAATGATACTATGAATTAACCAATCGTGCGCTTCTGCATGATCCAAAGCACATTTGAATTTTATTCTTTCTCTAAATTATCAGCAAGGTTTCATGCAAATCAAAACAGTAATGACAATTGAACAAAACAAATAAGAACAAATCTAAAGAAAAAAGAAAGAGATTCTATACTGACTCGTGGTTTGATAAGTGATCTCCGGCCTCTGGCTGCTCCCACACATTTATGGGTTCCGTCAGCATTGGATGACTCATTGCTCTTTTTTGATACCTTACCATCAGCATCTGCAAACATAAAATATCTCAAATTTCTCAAGAAACAAAATAAAACAAAATATCTGCTGTTATAGGAACAGACAACAGCTATAGGACCATTATAGGTTAATTAAGAAGCAGAGTTGGTGTCTCTACCAATAAATCCATCATTTGCGTGTTAGCAGAGAGATCTCTGCAAGGTGCTGCTGCATTCGCAAAGAAACAATCATTTACAGTAGTAACAGTAAAGGCTCACCAGGGCAACCAGTTGGTTCGTTGAGTACTAGTGATTTTTTGGCCACCATAGATTTTGTTCCAACAACAGTTCGCTTTGGATTAGAGGTTTTTTTAACTGCTTCAGTTTTGCACTTTATTGGAGCCTTCTCATTCTTCAAAGAGGCATATAATTTTGAAGAAAGAGCCTCAGCTTTTCGCTTCCCCAAAGATTTCCTAGTAGTTCCTTCTCTTTCTCTCTCGAACTCCTCTATCCTTTCCTGAAATTTGTCACAGAAAAAACAAAATAAAAAAAAACAATTGTGTACTTTCGGCTATTTTGAGACTCATGTTCACTACCACGGACTTGGTAGTTGGTAAGGCCTATTGATATTGGTACTACTATTTGATAGCATAGAAACAGCTGTCAAGAATTTGATCATACTCGATGTAAAATTCCGAAGTCAATCTAACTGAAAACTTAGGCATAACTTGATAGACCCAACCCAACCCCACCCTCACATCCCACTACCCATAACAAGATAAAATAAGATTTTCCCAATGAACTAACCTGCTTGCAGCCTTAAACAACAGCATAGACTGCAGTTATAACACCAGGAAACATAAATAATAAAAGACCTGACACCGAAAGGGTGATAATTAGACACATACCTTCAGTTGTTGATTCAGTTTCAAGGCCTCATCAAGCTTCCTCTGGGTACGGGCCTCAGACCTCATTAGGATATTGCATCTTGATTTTAGTTTTCTCGTTTCTCTGGAAAAAAAATGCAGCAATCATTAGAAAATTGTAGTTTGGACTTGTTAATTCCAGAAATGGCACCCATTCACCATCAATCCCAAGTGTTGCTCTAAAAACATTTCAATCCCCCATAAGGTGTCCATGTTTTTTCTTTTCCTCTCTTTTTTGTGTAAATGGTTATTGGCTCTTAAACAAGAGTATCATAGTAAGCTGAGTACAATGAACCAATAGAATAAATTTTAATTATTGTGGTGTCAAGAAAAAGAAATAGAATGTTCCATGCAAATCCAGAAATGAGTGTACAATATCTTGTGAGTCATGTTAGCTGAAATGAAATCAATAAGCTCTTTCAACAGAAACATAGAGTTTACACAAGTCGTGCACAGTAGGACTGCAGGAAGTAACATTTAAGGATTGAAAAAGTTTGATTGTAACATGCAAGCAAGGTAGTAAAACATACGAATTAAGAGTTGAAAGCTCTTTAGATAGGGATGAATTCTTCCTTTTGAGATTGTTGCAATCTGATTTTTTCTTTGTCAATTCCTACAATAAACAAGCAGAATAAATGAAAAACAAAACCAATAAAAATTGAGACAAATAATATATAAAAATAGTACAAATATGGAACTTACTGTCACTTTGTCCGTATAGAGCTGCTCCTGTGTAGTCAATTCACGTAACAAGATCACTTCCCTATTGGTT
The DNA here is from genome assembly GCA_964058865.1 of Eleocharis quinqueflora. Classification (NCBI taxonomy): domain Eukaryota; kingdom Viridiplantae; phylum Streptophyta; class Magnoliopsida; order Poales; family Cyperaceae; genus Eleocharis; species Eleocharis quinqueflora. The sequence goes on from CAXKVX010002298.1 coordinate 20,711, forward strand.
GATTCTCTATACAATCTATTCACCTGGTGCAAAGATAACATAAAATTAAAAAACAACTAGACAAATCTTAATAGTATTTACTAAAAAGTCCACCGATAAATGATTGTCAGTGCCATCACAGAACCTTGATATTTATGAAAAATGAGTTAAAAAACATTTATCCAATTTTGTTCCTAACTTGCCAGCTAGTTTATGGTTTCCACTTGCCAGGGTAGGATGGAAGTGGAAGGAATGGTTGACCCTGATTTTTTTAAATATGAAAACAATTAATGGTTGTTTTATTTTTTTAAATAGTTAATGAGCTCACAATTAACCCTGATTCTATCCCAAATATTTTACACTATTGATCCCCACATAAAAATTAACAAAATTAAGCTACAATTATAACATATAATATTGAGACTCACAATATTGACCACATTCAAATTTTGGCTCCGTCAATGATGGTTGCCACAAGTAAAAATAAAAGGTATTAGAAACCACAATTCAATTGGTTTGTTGTCCTAATCTGCCAGTAAACAAAATGAAATTCACTAATAAAGAGTTGAGATTAGCAGTAGGAGCATATATAGCAAACCAAGAACTATTTATATCTCTCAAGTAAAAACACAACCGTCCAATGAACTCAGAACTTAATTTTGCACCAATTTACTGTGACATCCTTATCTGGTTGCCACCTAAAAGTAGTGGCATTCTATGGTAGGGTTTCCCAAAAAGTGACAAACAGCCGTTCCAATAAATAAAAAAAGACTATATTCACAGAATTGCACATAAAGGAAGGACTATAATGCTATATTTTTTTCAAATAAAAATGAAAGTGTATAATTGATACCTTAAAGTCTACATCTCGTACTCGTGCATCAAGAGCTGATATGCGCAACTCCATGCGAATCACTGCACCTTGGTGCATATTTGCACAAACCAGATTGGGATTTGTCGCTGCCTCCTTGGTATCATCGCTGTTAGAACTAGCAGTTGATTGGAAATATAAACGAGTCGGCGGATGTTCTGCATAGCACTGTTTGCATACCGGGCATGTAGGCTCCTTCCCGGCTGGGCAGTAGTCTGTCCAATGCCGCAGGCTGTACAATTTTAGTTGTTTTTATGAAGCAATGTATGATACAAGTCAGAGAAAGAGACGTAACAAACACAGTAACCCAGAAATTACCAAATAATAATTTGATCAAAGATGAACAAAACAAAATGAACACAAATCACAATATTTTCCTTGACAGAATTTATAATTTTAATCCTAGTAACTAAATCTGATAAACATTTCAACAAATTTGGATTCATTTTAATCAATAAACCAACTCAGCTGAACCTAGAATTGACCTAGGTTTCACTCAACCACACAATTTTAAAGTTTATCAGATGAAGATGTTACAGATTTTCCTTACTGAACCTTTCTATTCTTATATGACATCTTATCATACAATTAGCATACTGGCTAGTACCAATGCAATACCAGTTGGCATAAATCGGTACAGTATCTGTCAAGCATCATACCACACTTAATAGGGAATAATTACCAAGAAATTTGTATGTCAACAAAATATAAAACAGGCAACGGTACTAAGCACCATGTAATCAAGTTTATTTGAGACAACTTCAACCACGATAAGTACATGTCCAATAGACAAGAAACAAGAAAGAACGCATGAAGAAGATGGGAACATATTGTACCAAGATTCATGGAAAACATGGCCACAAACGGGGATCGACTGGAGAAGTTCGGAGACCATGTGGAGGTCGTCATAGCAGATGGGGCAGACTGCCTTGTCCACCACTGTGGGGTCGGCAGCAGGGACCGACGACGAAGATGTGGTGGTTAGTGCGGCGGCATTAGGGTTTGATTTGGCCATGGCAATTTAGCGATGGTTACACACAGTTTTACTTGGTAAAATTGGGGAAGATTTATAGCAAGCGTCGTAATGTAATTGATTTTAAGCGATTTAATTTAATCTTTTGATAAGGAAATAGAAATAATGGGAAGTAATTTAGTTCGTTCGTACAAGGAGTATGGCCCACGTGTCATAGAGTATAGGCCCATAAAGCAGGTGTTTCTACCATTTTCTCAGACTAATGATGAAATATTCGGATGCACTTGGAGTATTGTCTCATTTGCAACAGATACTTTCGTTGGGGGTTCGGACGGATACAGATAATTATTTTATCATATTTTTATGCGTTAAAATTCTTTGGATACGAATTTCGATAGTTTCGGATATGGATATGGATACGGATCGAATATTAATTTAATATTTGTAAAAAAAATTTCTTATTTGCTATATATTTATTCAAATGCATCGATGAATTATAAAAAAAATGTGATACATAAACACAAATTATATCTAAAATTAATTAGATTTGTAATCTTCATACAAAATCCAATAATATATATAATATGAACTTTTTGGTTATGAATTCGGATACAATCGGAAAATATCGGATATGTATATCTTCAATAACTTCAGATACTATTAAATAACAGATAAATGATCGGATACGGATAGATGATAGTCAATCTGTATTCTTGTCCGTTAAAATTTTTCGGATACAGTTACGGATATGAATATCTTCAAATATGGATACAAATCAGATAGTTTTTATTATTTTTTAAATAAAAATCCAGATAAAATCGAATATTATCAGATCCATTTACATGCCTAGTTCGGACCAATGTTTTGAAAAAACGGTCGTTAAGGCCGATTAGTTGTTCGATTAGTCGTTGGCGGTAGATAAACCGTTACGTATAGAGTATATCCGTTTTTCTAATAAAAATAATTAATCGGCCAAAAAAACATGCTTAATTATTTGTTAAACCAATTAATTAGTCATCAAAATTTGATTAATTAGTCAATTAATCTTTGAAATTAATTAAAATATAATCAATATGTTAATACTATAATTTTAAAATTATTAAAATATTATGAATTCATACTTTTATTATTTTATTTATTATTTCGTAAATTAAATTAGTTAATATTATATACTTAAATATGAAGTAATCTTTTTTTATTAAATTATTAATATTTTTATATATTAAGACTTGAACGATAAATCGTCAAAAAATCTGATTAATCGACCGTATAACGATTGGTTGCTTTACAGTACCCTCTTCATCCGTCGAGTACATTTCGCTTTTTAAAACACCGGTTCGGACACTCATATGCAAACCGGACCAGGAGGTCCAGGACCATCGGTCTAGTAATTAAATTTCCATTTATCCACTCACAAATCACAACTCATAACTCACAAGCAAGAAAAAAAAAGAGGAGCGGTTCTTTCCTGCCACTGGAGCAAACTACGCGTGGCTCTTGGCCAATTCTTTCTTTCCCGCTCCAACTTTTAAAATCCTTTTTCTTTTCTCCAAAATATTGCCGCCGTAATTCCTTCCGACTTCTGAGGCATCTCTCAACTCTTCATTCCTTCCTCTCCATGACACAAAACCTCTAATTTGTCGCTCTTCACTCTGATACATGGCCGATCGGAACAATGATGCAAACGCTAGTGCCACGTCAGCAGGACAGAGGCCGATCTGCGCCATCTGTTACGAGGATCTCCGACCGGTGGTGGAGCACCTTCAGTGCGTCCCTGCCTGTGGTCATGTCTTTCACGAGCTTTGGTTCCTCTCTCTCTCTCTCTCTCATTTTTCTTTGAAACCCTTGGCAGAAGCTGCCAAGTATAACTCTCTCTCTCTCTCTCTTTCACACACACACACGCACACACACACAGTTGCTGCCAGTCGTTCTCCCTGTCTAATTTGAATCTCCAAAGAAACAAATTGAATAGTTCTTAGGCACAATGTAAACAACTGATTCCCTAATAAAAAAATTGGACTATTTTTTTCCTCTTCCCTTAACATTTTTATAGGTAGACATACCATAACTTATTTTGTGGCATATTGTTATTATTGACGTAAAGGATACAACTAATTCCTCCATGTCCTTGATTTTACCAAAATGGAATCATCAATTGATTAATTGTTAAACCCTAAGTACTTTTCTTATGAAGCCTCCAGCAGTGGTTGGAGTACTGTCCTGCTGGGAAGAGCCCGACATGCCCCATGTGCAAGCAATCATGTGGGACCCACCACAAGCCAGCTCGTCTATACTTCCAGTCCACCTCCACTGATGGTGGGCTCAGCCAGCCCTCATCTGCTGGTGGTCCTGGTCTCAGTTTTGATGCTGAGAAACTGACTGAAGAGGTGGCTAGGCTGGAGAAGAAGAACTTGGCTTTGGCTGAGATTGTAGAGGCCATGAAAACCCATACAAAGAAACTAACTGAGGAGGTATGGTGCTTTACAAGTTAACAAACTCAACAAGCTTAAACTGTGAGATAGGCATTAATTTGTTTTATATCTTATTGAGAATTGAGATATGGTTTTATACTATTAGTTTAAAATTGTATTTATTTTTTAAAATGTTTTGCTGCTGATTCTGATGAAAACATCTTTTCTCTCTTAAATTTTGGATTGGTGTTGATTGGGTTTGAAGGTCAAACACCGCAACCAGTTGACATGCCAATCAAAGATGATTTTCTCCTTTTGTCCTTTCTTGTTCTTATATGTGAGGTGTAATTCTGTTAACACAATAAGCCCTTGTGCATCAAGTTATAGTATGTTTTTATATAGAGAACCAAAAAACATGCTTTTGAAATTAAGTATTTGGTATGATGCTTATTTTTATAGATATGGTTACTTATCATTGGCATGCTTGGTGATTATGTGTTTGTTTGCCTTAAGATTCAAGTGTCTCAGGAGTTGGTAGAGAGTGAGAAAGCTAAAATGGAAGATTTGAAGAGAGAGAAACAGAACATTCAGCAACTTTTCAACATAAAAGTGGAGGTAATTTGCTTCATTGGCCTGTGAATGATTTTTCTTTTGTGAAAATCTAAAAATTACCCAGGCAAAAGTTGCCAGAATTTTCCTACCAATGAGAAAACACAACGTGGCCACTTGCCAGAAAAAATTTAAAATGTCAACCCTTCAACAAAAATAAATAGTATCAATCCTGTATAGTTTTATCCGGAAAAATTGTAGAAGTGTCAACCCTTCAGCGAATAAAAAGTGTCAGTCTTGTGGTGGGCGAAAATTTCCTCGGCTTGGTGATAGTTAGCAAGCCCCTTTTTTAAGGTAATAACCTGTGAAAATTGTAATTTCATTTCAGTTGGCATGAAATTTATCTAAGCTCACAATGACCAAAACCAACTGCAGTTATATAATTTAGCGTCAAAAGTGTTTGTTAAACAAAGGGATGACAGAATAGCATTCGAAAGATAATCAAAGTAGCATATTTCTAGATCCATCTTTACAAACTTATAACTTGGTCTTCTTTATTTATTAGCCTCATGATAATATCACATTGTATACTATATAGGAAATATCAAGAAAGACCATAGAATGTAACAAGTTACATGAGAAGAGCTTGGCTTTGGCCAAAGAGCTGGCTGCACTGAAACTGTATGATAAAATGCCTCTGAAGTTGTAGTTTCTGATTTATTTTTTACTGTTTATTTGCACCTACTAATAGAACTCTATGGGTTTGTAGAGCAACAGATATGAACCTTGGAGAAGAAGAGATTGTGAAGTTTGCTTATCTTGGCCACTCAAATAATCCTGAGAATGCTGTAGATATCTTGAAAAGATCTCTTGCCATGAGAAACAAGTAGGTCATCTTTTTCTTCTCCATCTCAGCAATGGGATATGTTTTTGCTCAAGAGACATTTTTTATTACAAGAGAACATATTTGGGGTCTCCATAGAATTTCGTTGGACTGGTTATATTATGATATGTTTGGATGTGTAAAATTATGGGAAAGAGAAGAATTGCATAGGTAATTTGACAGATTTTCTCCTTTTTGTGTAAAGTAGTATATAATTTAACTGTATTCTATATCACGAACTTATATAGAATACCTTGGTATCTTTCTTCATTATGTTGACATCCTGCACTGGCACTTGATTTATACTGTATTGACATCAAGTGACATTTCTTTTATACTATATTGACACCCTGAATTGGCACTTTGTTTATTATTAAATGTTCCATCATTTTTTTTGTCTGGTGGCATACCCTTGAAAATTCTGAACTACCATCCATTTGCTTGCGTAACATTCAAAATATTTGCCCCATCTTAACTTCAGGTACCATAATTTTTAGAAAATGCCCAAACTGGAAATATCAAAACATAAACCCATCACAAGTTTCAGACTATCCATTTTTTTTATCACTACCATTCTCAATACAAATTATCAATGAAGAGAATAAGGGTCATTTGGATAATCCTGGAAAGAATTAGGCTAACGGTATAGATGGTACATAACATGCTTTTAAGTACATATGAAGACCATACTATTTTACCTCACTTATGTGTGTGGACAGGAGCTATAAAGAGCTACTGACACAATGCAATATTCTTGGGAGATCAGAGTCACGCTTGCAACAAAAGCTCGAGAAGGCCAAAGATCAAATCAAGAAATTAAAGGTTAGCTCAACTTATTTTTCCCCATGCTTTATATTTATTAACCCCTCCATTTAGTACAGATGTTATAGAGATCATTTCTTTAGGCATATCAAAACGAGGCTTGTAAAATACAACACTTCGTTTCTTTGTCAATATAGACACAGTTATTGGAATTAGAGAAAGACAACGAAGAAAAAGAAAATGCTGTGCTGAGAGATCTGAAGTATTCCAAGAAGTTGAAAGCTGAAGGGAAGTGCATTAGTTTCATGAGAAGTTGTACTGTTGAAGCTATCAATTTAGAAGATGACCCTGATTTTATAGATAATGAAGAATTTTTGTGCCGCAAACCTAGGGCAATAGACAATAGTGCCATATTATCCAATGAAAAATCAACAGTTGAGCAGTCGGATATTGAGCAAGAGACTTCTCCATTTGAATCCAAGATTGAAGAAGATAACAACTTCAGGGAGAAGTTGGACCCTCTGACTAGGTCAGATTCAAATTGGATGAAGGGAATATCTCTAATAGAAGGAATCGACAAACAAACAGCATCTGTTGCAGTACCTCAGAATGAAGTTGAAATTCGCAAGCCAAATTCTAGCCTTGGTAAGACATGTAATAGAGTTTCCATCAACCAACAAGACACTACAAGGGAAAACAGAAAAAAAAGAGGATTGGTATAAATGATTCCATTTATGTTGTGATGAAATTTTGGTACACAGTTTGAAATACCACAGAAGTTGGGTAGTTTTCCTGCAAATGTTGAAGAAAGACTATAATTAGTATCAGCATACCATACTAACAACAGCTACTTCCGATTATATGGTACCTAAATATGCTATGATAGCCAGTACATGCATAAATTTCCCTTTTACATTTTGTAGATAATTCACATCTTCCAGTTTGGGCAACTGGTACTGGTGGGATAAATAGAAATACATCAAAATGGTGCAAAAGAGATGCAACAACTCAAGCAAATGGAGATTTGATTGCTGTTGGACCTGATGGCAGGGGTGGTAGAGTCAAAGTGCTTCGATCCATTAATCAATTTCAAGTTAGTTAAAACTTAATTCAAAATTTTCTTGTTTCCAAAAACAAATAATGGCCTCTTGATTAAATCACCTGGTGAACCTACCAACTGGGTGAATTTAATTCAATTTATATATTTTTTCCATTTATAGTGGGATGCTCAAACAAAGACACCAGCATCACGGTCTCAACAGAAGGTTGGAGCCAAGGGCAGTCAATTTCAGATAGAGCATTTTTTCAGCAAGAAATGAAAGAGGTGTAGAATAATCCTCTGTAGGAAACAGCACAAGATGTGTGGTTATTTGAGTTTTGTTGCAGAAGCATATTTCTTACCCCTTTTTTAGTCTATGCAAGGGAATTATGTCAAGCAAATATCACAAGACAGTTGTAATTTGGAAGTGTAATGAAAAATTATAGTAATGTCCAGTGTCTCCCGGGGGTTGAATTGAACATCCTGTGGAGCGGATTTTGACCTAGAAAGCAAAGAGAAACCAGCCCTTGCTCAAGTTAAGAGAACGCTTTCAGTATGAGAGACATGCTGGTGGACTAGGTTTCAACCGGATCTTGAAAACAAAAGACTCGAGTCCTTCAGAATTTGAAAGTATACTAAATAAATTAAGATGGTTGCTAACAGTGATCCCAGAAAAATTGTCCAATCCTTGTTTCTTGGGGGTGAAGACTTGTTCGTTGGGCGTGGAGATTTGTTTATCAGTAATGTAATGTGATATGTTATTTGATCACAAAGAAATGTAATTAGCTACTTGGTTGCCATTTTTTATTTAGGAATATTTGATAAAAGAAATATCTTGTGATAGATATTTGCATTAATTAGTATTAATTGAGTTTCTTTGCTTCCAAATTGTTATATACTATATAAATGGTCAACTATCTTTTGCAATCATCAACTCACAAAATAGCTTTCTTAAGCTTGTAATTATTTCTTCTTCCAAGTTGTTACCACCAATAAATAAAGTATTCGGGTCAGAAACATTTCTCTTAGTACGATAAGATACTTTGTTATGTTTTCTTGAATGGTTATCTCCCTCAAATTAAGTAATCAGATAGGAAGCACTTAGAATGATATTCTATGCTTCTTCGGGTGGTTTCATTAAAAGGGTTAGAGTTTTCTTTGAAGGTTATCACTCATAAATGAAGTACACCGATGAGAAACACTACTCTAAGCAGGATAAGATTATTTGTGGTGTTTTCTTGAATGTTTACCCCCTATAGATGAAGTAATCAGATAAAAAACACTTATACTAGTAGGATAAGATGCTTTTGATGTTTCTTTAATTGTTTCCACCCATTAAAAAAGCAATCAGATCATATATAGTTCTCGTGGTAGGATAGGATGCTTTGTTGTGTTTATCTAATGGTTACATCACATAAATGAAGTAGGATAAGATACTTTGGGGTGTTTTGTTGAATTGTTTCCACCCATAAATAAAGTAATCAGATCAGAAACATTTCTAGTGATAGGATAAGATGCTTTGTAGTGTTTTCTCTAATGGTAACCTCACATAAACGAAGTACTCAGATCTGAAACACTTCTCGTAGCAAGATAAGATGCTTTGTGGTGTTTTGTTGAATGTTTACCATCTATAAATGAATTAATTAGTCATGTAGTGCTTAGTGTGGTATTCTATGCTTCTTCGTGGTGATTTTCTGAATGGTTTTGAGTTCTCTTAAATGGTTACCGCCCATAAATGAAGTACTCTCATGAGAAACACTTTTACTAGTAGGATAAGATATTTTGTAGCGTTTTATTGAATTGTTTCCACCCAAAAATAAAATAATCAGATCAGAAATACTTCTCGTGGTAGGATAAGATGCTTTGTAGTGTTTTATCTAATGGTTACCTCACATAAATGAAATCCTCAGATCAGAAACACTTCTTGTAGCAGGAAAATATGCTTTTTGTGTTTTCTTGAATGTTTACCACCCATAAATGAAGTAATCAGACTTGAAGCAATTATAGTTGTATACTACGCTTCTTCGTGGTGGTTTCTGAAAGGTTTCAACATTTCTTGAAAGGTTACCACCCGTACTCGGATCAGAAACACTTCTCATAGCAGCATAAGATGTTTTGTGGTGTTTTCTTGAATGTTTACCACCCATAAATGAAGTAATCAGGATCGAATCACTTAGAGTGGTATTGTATGCTTCTTCTAGGTGGTTTCATGAAAGGTTTAGATTTTTCTATGAAGGTTACAACTAATAAACGAAGTAATCAATCAGAAACACTTTTCGTAGTTGGATAAGATGCTTTGTGGTGTTTTCTAGAATGATTACCACCCATTAATGATGTACTTGGATCAGAAACACTTCTCGTAGCAAGATAAGATGCTTTGTGGTGTTTTGTTGAATGTTACCACCCAAAAATGAAGTAATCAGTCATGAAGCACTTGGAGTGGTATTCCATGCTTCTTTGTGGTGGTTTTTGAAAGGTTTGAACTTCTCTTGAATGGTTACCACACATAAATGAAGTATTCTGATTAGAAACACTTCTCTTTGCATGATAAGATGTTTTTTGGTGTTTTCTTGAATGTTTAGCACCCATCGATGATGTAATCTGATAAAAAACACTTTCACAAGTTGGATTAGATGCTTTGTGGTGTTTTCTTGAATTGTTTCCACCCGTAAATAAATAATCATATCAGAAACATTTCTAGTGATGGGATAAGATGCTTTGTAATGTTTTCTCTAATGGTTACCTCACATAAATGAAGTACTCGGATCAGAAACACTTCTTGTAGCAAGATAATATGCTTTTAGGTGTTTTCTTGAATGTTTACCACCCATAAATGAAGTAATCAGACTTGAAGCAATTATAGTGGTATACTACGCTTCTTTGTGGTGGTTTTCTGAAAGGTTTGGACTTTTCTTGAAAGGTTACCACCCGTACTCGGATCAGAAACACTTCTCATAGCAGCATAAGATGTTTTGTGGTGTTTTCTTGAATGTTTACCGCCCATAAATGAAGTAGTCAGGACGAATCACTTAGAGTGGTATTGTATGCTTCTTCTAGGTGGTTTCATGAAATGTTTTGGATTTTTCTTTGAAGGTTACCACTCATAAATGAAGTAATCAATCAGAAACACTTCCCGTAGTAGGATAAGATTCTTTGTGGTGTTTTCTAGAATGGTTATCACCCAATAATGATTTACTTGGATCTGAAACACTTCTCGTAGCAAGATAAGATGCTTTGTGGTGTTTTGTTGAATGCTTACCATACATAAATGAAGTAATTAGGCATGTAGTGCTTAGTGTGGTATTCTATGCTTCTTCCTGGTGGTTTTCTGAATGATTTTGAGTTCACTTAAATGGTTACCGCCCATAAATGAAGTACTCTGATGAGAAACACTTCTCTTAGCAGGATAAAAAGCTTTGTGGTGTTTTCTTGAATGTGTACCACCCATAGATGAAGTAATCGGATACAAAATACTTCTACTGGTACGATAAGATACTTTGTGGTGTTTTCTTGAATTGTTTCTACCCATAAATAAAATAATCAGATCAGAAATACTTCTCGTGGTAGGATAACATGCTTTGTAGTGTTTTATCTAATGGTTACCTCACATAAATGAAGTACTCGGATCAGAAACACTTCTTGTAGCAGGATAATATTCTTTTTGGTGTTTTCTTGAATGTTTACCACTCATAAATGAAGTAATCAGACTTGAAGCAATTATAGTGGTATACTACGCTTCTTCGTGGTGTTTTCTTGAATGTTTACCATCCATAGCTGAAGTAATCAGTCATGAAGCGCTTAGAGTGATATTCCATGCTTCTTTGTGGTGGTTTTTGAAAGGTTTGAACTTCTCTTGAATGGTTACCTCCCATAAATGAAGTACTCTGATCAGAAACACTTCTCTTTGCATGATAAAATGCTTCGTGGTGTTTTCTTGAATGTTTACCATCCATAGATGAAGTAATCAGTCATGAAGCACTTAGAGTGGTATTTCATGCTTCTTTGTGGTGGTTTTAGAAAGGTTTGAACTTCTCTTGAATGGTTACAACCCATAAATGAAGTAATTTGATCAGAAACACTTCTCTTTGCAAGATAAAATGCTTCGTGGTGTTTCTTGAATGTTTACCATCCATAAATGAAGTAATCAGTCATGAAGCGCTGGGAGTGGTATTCCATGCTTCTTTGTGGTGGTTTCTGAAAGGTTTGAACTTCTCTTGAATGGTTACCACACATAAATGAAGTACTCTGATAAAAAAAACTTCTCTTTGCAAGATAAAATGCTTCGTGGTGTTTTCTTGAATGTTTACCATCCATAGATGAAATAATCAGTAATGAAGCACTTAGAGTGGTATTCCATGCTTCTTTGTGGTGGTTTTTGAAAGGTTTGTACTTCTCTTGAATGGTTACCACCCATAAATGAAGTACTCTGATCAGAAACACTTCTCATAGCAGCATAAGATGTTTTGTGGTGTTTTCTTGAATGTTTACCACCCATAAATGAAGTAATCTGGAACGAATCACTTAGAGTGGTATTGTATGCTTCTTCTAGGTGGTTTCATGAAAGGTTTATATTTTTCTATGAAGGTTACAACTAATAAACGAAGTAATCAATCAGAAACAATCCCGTAGTTGGATTAGATGCTTTGTGGTGTTTTCTAGAATGGTTACCACACATTAATGATGTACTTGGATCAGAAACACTTCTCGTAGCAAGATAAGATGCTTTGTGTTGTTTTGATGAATGTTTACCACCCATAAATGAAGTAATCAGTCATGAAGCGCTTAGAGTGGTATTCCATGCTTCTTTGTGGTGGTTTTTGAAAGGTTTGAACTTCTTTTGAATGGTTACCACCCATAAATGAAGTAATTTGATCAGAAACACTTCTCTTTGCAAGATAAAATGCTTCGTGGTGTTTTCTTGAATGTTTACCATCCATAGATGAAGTAATCGGATACAAAACACTTCTACTAGTACGATAAGATGCTTTGTGGTGTTTTCTTGAATTGTTTCCACCCGTAAATAAAGTAATCAGATCAGAAACATTTCTAGTGATATGATAAGATGTTTTGTAGTGTTTTCTCTAATGGTTAACTCACATAAACGAAGTACTCAGATCTGAAACACTTCTTGTAGCAGGATAAGATGCTTTGTGGTGTTTTCTTGAATGTTTACAATCCATAAATGAAATAATCAGACAAGAAGAAATTATCTTGGACTACTACCCTTCTTCGTGGTGGGTTGCTGAAAGGTTTGGAATTTTATTGAAACGTTACCACCGAAAAATGAAGTACTCGGATAAAAAACACTTCTCACAGCCGCATCAGATGTTTTGTGGTGTTTTCTTAAATGTTTAATATCCAGAAATGAAGTAATCTGAAACGAAGCACTTAGAGTGGTATTGTATTCTTCTTCTTGGTGGTTTCATGAAAGGTTTAGATTTTTCTTTGAAGGTTACCACTCATAAATGAAGTAATCAATCAGAAACACTTCCGGTAGTAGGATATGATTTTCTGTGGTGTTTTCTAGAATGGTTATCACCCAATAAGGATTTACTTGGATCTGAAACACTTCTCGTAGCAAGATAAGATGCTTTGTGGTGTTTTGTTGAATGCTTACCATACATAAATGAAGTAATTAGTCATGTAGTGCTTAGTGTGGTATTCTATGCTTCTTCGTGGTGGTTTTCTGAATGGTTTTGAGTTCTCTAAAATGGTTACCGCCCATAAATAAAGTACTTTGATGAGAAACACTTCTCTTAGCAGGATAAGATGTTTTGTAGTGTTTTATCTAATGGTTACCTCACATAAATGAAGTACTCGGATCAGAAACACTTCTTGTAGCAGGATAATATGCTTTTTGGTGTTTTCTTGAATGTTACCACCCATAAATGAAGTAATCAGACTTGAAGCAATTATAGTGGTATACTACGCTCCTTCGTGGTGGTTTTCTGAAAGGTTTCGACTTTTCTTGAAAGGTTACCACCCGTACTCGGATCAGAAACACTTCTCATAGCAGCATATAATGTTTTGTGGTGTTTTCTTTATTGTTTACCACCCATAAATGAAGTTATCTGAAACGAAGCACTTAGAGTGGTATTGTATTCTTCTTCTTGGTGGTTTCATGAAAGGTTTAGCTTTTTCTTTGAAGGTTACAACTAATAAATGAAGTAATCAATCAGAAACACTTTCCGTAGTTGGATAAGATTCTTTGTGGTGTTTTCAAGAATGGTTACCACCCATTAATGATGTACTTGTATCAGAAACACTTCTCGTAGCAAGATAAGATGCTTTGTGGTGTTTCGTTGAATGTTTACCATCCATAAATGAAGTAATCAGTCATGAAGCGCTTAGAGTGGTATTCCATGCTTCTTTGTGGTGGTTTTTGAAAAGTTTGAACTTCTCTTGAATGGTTACCACCCATAAAGGAAGTACTCTGATCAGAAACACTTCTCTTTGCAAGATAAAATGTTTCGTGGTGTTTTCTTGAATGTTTACCATCCATAGATGAAGTAATCGGATACAAAACACTTCTACTAGTACGATAAGATGCTTTGTGGTGTTTTCTTGAATTGTTTCCACCCATAAATAAAATAATCAGATCAGAAATACTTCTCATGGTAGGATGAGATGCTTTGTAGTGTTTTATCTAATGGTTACCTCACATAAACGAAGTACTCAGATCTGAAACACTTCTTGTAGCAGGATAAGATGATTTTTGGTGTTTTCTTGAGTGTTTAACACCCATAAATGAAGTAATCAGACTTGAAGCAATTATAGTGGTATACTACGCTTCTTTGTGGGAGTTGTCTGAAAGGTTTCGACTTTTCATGAAAGGTTACCACCCGTACTCGGATCAGAAATACTTCTCATAGCAGCATAAGATGTTTTGTGGTGTTTTCTTGAATGTTTACCACCCATAAATGAAGTAATCAGGAACGAATCACTTAGAGTGGTATTGTATGCTTCTTCTAGGTGGTTTCATGAAAGGTTTAAATTTTTCTATGAAGGTTACAACTAATAAACGAAGTAATCAATCAGAAACAATCCCGTAGTTGGATTAGATGCTTTGTGGTGTTTTCTAGAATGGTTACCACACATTAATGATGTACTTGGATCAGAAACACTTCTCGTAGCAAGATAAGATGCTTTGTGTTGTTTTGATGAATGTTTACCACCCATAAATGAAGTAATCAGTCATGAAGCGCTTAGAGTGGTATTCCATGCTTCTTTGTGGTGGTTTTTGAAAGGTTTGAACTTCTCTTGAATGGTTACCACCCATATATGAAGTACTCTGATCAGAAACACTTCTCTTTGCAAGATAAAATACTTTGTGGTGTTTTCTTGAATGTTTACCATCCATAGATGAAGTAACCGGATAAAAAACACTTCTACTAGTAGGATAAGATACTTTGTGGTGTTTCTTGAATTGTTTCCACCCATAAATAAAATAATCAGATCAGAAATACTTCTCGTGATAGGATAAGATGCTTTGTAGTGTTTTATCTAATGGTTACCTCACATAAATGAAGTACTCGGATCAGAAACACTTCTTGTAGCAGGATAATATGATTTTTGGTGTTTTGTTGAATGTTTACCACCCTTAAAAGAAGTAATCAGACTTGAAGCAATTATAGTGGTATACTACGCTTCTTCGTGGTGGTTTTCTGAAAGGTTTGGACTTTTCTTGAAAGATTACCACCCGTACTCCGATCAGAAACACTTCTCATAGCAGCATAAGATGTTTTGTGGTGTTTTCTTGAATGTTTACCACCCATAAATGAAGTAATCAGGAACGAATCACTTAGAGTAGTATTGTATGCTTCTTTTAGGTGGTTTCATGAAAGGTTTAGCTTTTTCTTAGAAGGTTACAACTAATAAATGAAGTAATCAATCAGAAACACTTTACGTAGTTGGATAAGATGCTTTGTGGTATTTTCTAGAATGGTTACCACCCATTAATGATGTACTTGGATCAGAAACACTTCTCGTAGCAAGATAAGATGCTTTGTGGTGTTTCGTTGAATGTTTACCATCCATAAATGAAGTAATCAGTCATGAAGCGCTTGGAGTGGTATTATATGCTTCTTCGTGGTGGTTTCTGATAGGTTTGAACTTCTCTTGAAAGATTACCACTCGTAAATGAAGTACTCTGATGAGAAACACTTCTCTTAGTATGATAAGATGTTTTTTGGTGTTTTCTTGAATGTTTACTATCCATAGATGAAGTAATCGAATACAAAACACTTCTACTAGTAGGATAAGATGCTTTGTGGCGTTTTCTTGAATTGTTTCCATCCATAAATGAAGTAATCAGATCAGAAACACTTCTCGTAGTAGGATAAGATGTTTTGTAGTGTTTTCTCTAATAGTTATCACACATAAATGAAGAACTCAAATCAGAAACACTTACCGTTAGAATAATTGAACCCAATTTCTCACAAAAGCTCACAAAGGAAAAAGAGGAATAAATGATAGAATAATGTAATTGGATGCACAAACAATCTCTTGCTAATCTCTAGATTGATTTGAATACTTTAGATCAAGAAATTGAACTTTGGAAATGATTTTGATGGTTTTTTCTTAGTGCAACAATGGTGGCTGAGAGAGAAAGGATTTTAGCAATGTGAAATCAAATATTGGAGAAAATGGAATGACTGCCTTTTATATGGGCTGTAAAACCTTGATTTTTCGGACTTATTCAATTAAAACGTTACTTAACATTTTACAACATTATATAATGTTGTGTGCTGTAGCCAACCTGTCAGAATTTTGAAATTTTACTGTTTTATTTTGTATAACATTACATAACGTAGTATAATGTAGTATAACGTTACACAACATTTCTGACAATGTTACACTTTGTCATGTAACGTTTTGATCACTCAGTTCTGATAAGCTTGCTTCACAATGTCATATAACGTTGGGTAACGTTATACAATTTGCTCATAACATTGTGTAACGTTATAAAACATTAGGCAACGTTATAAGTGTCAAATGCCCAATTTTTGCTGTTTTAGCTCAACTTCTTGATTTAAATTTTTTTTGGCATGTTTATTTATGGCACCTAATGAGGATTAAGCTTCCTATCTTCATGCCTTGATGCTTCATATCTTCATGCCTTGCTTCTTTAAATTCTTTTATCTCTAAATTAAAATTTAATAGAAACACTCAAAGGCAAATAGTTAGTCTTAATGATTTTGATTTTGCATATCGACAAATTGAGACATTGCATAGTATAACAATATTTACTGTGTTTATATAATATTTTATTATGCTTTATATAGGTGATGCATATATATATAGGAAAATATAATGAAGTAAAGAAAATAAAAGAAACTCTATAAAATCAAATAAATACATGTTGGTTACTTTTAATTAATTTGTATTTTGTTTGGTGGGATCATAGACCCAAGACTTTTATGCGTCAACGTATTTGTTCTCGATAGTATATGTTCGAGTTTTGCTCGGGAGATACCAATCTCCATCATCTCCCATTTTTATTAAAATCCAAGCGAGTACCTAATCATTTCTAAATGCCCCCGCTTATTTAATTATATGTTTATTGTGTCAATTTAATTTAAGGTCCATTAGATCTTGGGTTTTTATTGGGCCGAGTCTCATGTTTATTATTAATGCAACCAATCTCGACCCATTTGGGCCCAAACCCAATTCGGCCCAAAATCCTATCTTTATTCCTTTATTATTAAGGGTCCAGCAAGGGGCCAAAGCCCAATAGGCCAAAGGCCCATTTATTTATAAATGTTATTTAAGGTCCAGAAAGGCCCGAAGGCCCAAATAGGTTAAAGGCGCGTTTATTTGTTATCCCTAAAGTTCAAAAATGAACATTGCCTTAAGGGCCTGATAGCACCTCACAGGACCAGAACTAACTCTGGGCCTTAACTCCCTCGATCAGGCAAGTAAATCAGAGAAAAGCAAAACCAATACTGGTACTGAACAATACCAGTCCTGGTACATGTCAGTAGAAATGATGGTACAAGTGCCAGCATGTCAGAACCCAACAACAGCCAAGTCCTTAGTGTTTCCCATTTATTAGGCATAGTTCAGAGATCACACAAGCAGTTCAATAAGGCACACGTATCACAACATTAGACAATATCAATCATCACAAGTCAACAAGCAAATCAAGCAGCCATCTAACCTAAGCATTCCATTTGCTACTCTCAGTTTAGTTCACAGATCACAACCTAATGCCAGTATCCCACAAGTATACAAGCCACATAAAGCATCACAACTAATCAACAATCGAGCCTATACATCACTAATACAGCCCCACAGTTCGACTTGTACCAGTGCTCAATCATTCACAATCATAGAACACAATCACACGAGTTCAACATGGCTATAACACTAGCACTTGGGTCCTATCACAATTAGTTGGTGCCAGTGTTAATCAACTAGAGAGAGATAACAACCAAGCAAACAACATCACAAAAAGAACAGGTACAACAAGCAAGCAACACAGAGAGCAAGGAAAAATGATCTAGAAAGATGATATAGGGTTACCAGAAAAGGGAATCGAGGCAGAAACCAAAAGGGGCATCGAGGCAAGGCAAACACCACCACCACTTCCCTGCACCTCCCTCATCTTGTTCACCTTGGTGTTAATCATTTAAATCTCCAATTTTTTACTTTCAAACTTTCAAAAAATTTGGGGCTATTCTCAGCGCATGCCATTTCATTGGGTACGAGGGGGTCGTGTCAGAGGTGAAAAGGGCCAAGGCGAAACACAAAAAGGCAACGAGATACAACCCTGCCATCGTCGAGAGTGAGTGGGTGTTGATGCGACAGCGAGGCATACGTGGCTATGCCAAAGAGAGATGAGAATGGAGGTGAAATGATGTGGGGGGGAGTAACGAGAGGTCAAGGCAAAGAAAAGGAGAAGGTGAAGAGACAAAGCGAGGGAAATATCGAGAGAAAATCTCGATCGATTGGGAGGGATTTTCCGCGGCCTCTCCTTCATTCCATCTCGTGTAGTCACCCACGACAGACATGAACTGACCCGTCGCAACTCGTTACATGAAGGCACGCCAAGTCTTGGCGTAGAGAAAAGAATGACGATGAATAGGGTTAATGGGTCATGTCAGGTTGCAGTATGCTAGGTTACGTATTTTACAGGGATTTTAATGGATTATTTGTTTTGTTAAGGTAAGGATCGTGTAACCTTTGTGTTACAAGTTGGTTTAAATTGGACACAGGTTGTATAACTCGTTACTTGTATTAATTAAATTAGTTAAATACTTAGTTAATTGTTTAAAAATTTGTAAATTCTTATTTAAATTTGAATGACATTTATTTGAAATGTTGGTTTGTATATGTGTAGTGCATATATACTTTATTTCGTAAGAAAACTTTTATTATGTACATGTGTTTATTTGTATTCTTTTATTTGACTCTTTATCCTTATTTTTAAATTTTAAAAATTTATTATGTACATGTGTTTATTTGTATTTATTTTGTCCTTATTTTATTTACAAATTGGTTTCATATTTTTATTTTATGTACAAATATTTATTTTTGATTTATTATTTTATTGTTTATTTTATTTATGTACATGTGTTTAAATTTTAGATTGTACAAATTTTTACGAGTTTCACACACATCCAACTGAAGTACTAATATATACGAGAATTGGTAGATAACTGGACCTTGTTGTTGAGAAAGATCGCAAGTGCAATAGATCGCACAAACAGTTCACGAAGGTTGTCACCACGGATAAACTAAGGCTATGCATAGTCTTAGTTGGGCTCAATCACTGGTCAAGTGGGAGTTGTTGCTGGCCTATAGAAGATTGTTTGGAGTAGAGGAGATGCAAAAGAAAGTTGGGATACTAAGATGCAAGTGTTACCAATTTGTCTTCAAGTGGGAGATTGTTAGGTGTTAAGACAACTTGTTCACCAATCAATGTGATATGTTACTTGATCGCAAAACAAGGTGATGTGCTATGTGGCTGCCACTCTTCTTTTATTTAGGAATGTTTGGTAAAGGAAATATCTTGTGATAGATATTTACATTAATTAGCATTAATTAGGTTTCTTTGCTCTCAAGTTGTTTTAGGCTATATAAAGGGATCCAGACTCTTTCTTGTAATCATCAACTCACAGAATAGCTTTCTTAAGCTTGTAATTATTTCTCATATATATACAATATTAAGTCACCCGTCTGGTTTTCCATAATTTTTAGTGTTCTTTTATTTCTCTCTCTTGCTCTCATTAGTATTGTGTTGTATTATTGCATGGCTACCTCGACTTTACACTGTTGAGTGTCATTTGGAAAGTGGTTCATCCTTTTGTACTTTAAAATGTACAAATTTGAATGTTTTCGCGTTTCAAATTTGTGACGCATTAGGCAAGCATTGGACGACCAGTCTCCTCGTGCTTTGTTTTTTTTTCCTTATTGACGAATAAGATAGCGAAAGAAAGGAAGAACCCAAGAATATGTATAATATAACGTGCAAGCAAGCATCGATATAACCGTTATAAAGAAGTTTTTAGTATGAATACATGATTAGTTCAAACCGCTACGATTTATCTATTTTTGACAATATATATCAATGATATAACTTATAAGGAACAGAGAAACATTATTTTTAGTGATTTATTTGTCATTTTCTTAAGCAGATCAAGTTTTAAGTATAATTTTAGATCTTTTTTATTGTACTTTTGAATTCTCAAGTATATTTTTATGAATTATCCAGTATATTAGTCTTTGAAATGTATTTTGTGAGATTAAAATTATTTATCGTGTCTTATTATTAAGTATATAGATGTATTAATTATGATTTATGCTTTGTATCGTTTGAAAAAAGTGATATAATATAGATATCAATATGAAAGTTTATTAATCGTTTTATCACCGATAAAACACTAAGAATTAAATCATCCCTCCATCACTCTCAACTGCTAACTACACAAACTGTTATTTAAAACCTTGCTCGCAAGCCATGAATCATGTAAGGCAGGGCGGATTTAAAGGTAGTCCAAGGGGTGCTAAGCCACCCCCATGAATTGAATAGTTGTACTATTTTCTTTTAAACTTCATAATTTTTAAATTAGCAATACTCATTAGCCACCTTCATAAAAGCTAAATAATATAATAATATCTATTTAGTCCCCTCCATTCCATTTTTTAGCTCTGCCTCGATATAAGATATCACCTTGATTGTTTTGTACTAAATAAATAATGCAAAAATCTATTCAAACATATAAAATAGTCGATTAACAAATGACCTATTAGTCTAGTGATAGCTAATTATGATGACTTCGAAGAGATCACAAATTCAAGCCTCTCCGCGAGCACAAAGATAGAATTCAAGCCTACGGCACATATCATGAGGCACTTGTGCTTGGGAGAGAGTACGGACTCAACAAGCAAAGCCAATCAAATCTTCATACTGGTTGTACATGCACAAAATCTGCGGGCACATATAGAACCAAATGCAAACTATCACAGAATCTTCCAAAAATCAGTGAAAACTTTTTGTGGCATTTATTTTTGTCTCCTAAAAAATAGAACTATTGTGCTAAAAGGAATTCAGTAATTTATCTCTCTTACTGGTGATTTTGGTAATATTCAGCCAGCTTTGATTTGGCTTTGAACCAGTTTGGGCAAACAAAATGCAGTATGTGCCTGTATCAGTAGGATATTTGCCAGAAATTACCCCAATAAAACAGATTTGAGGAGCTTTCTCCAGATACCAATCCGAGGGGCAAAACCTTGCTGCACCATATACGTCAAGACAAAGTGTGCACTATCCATGCACTTTTTATTGCACAATCCATGTATAGCAACTTTATAAGAAGACAAACTCGGTTTAACACCATTAGAAACCATCAATTGAATAAAATCCTTAGCCTCCAAGTATCTTTTCGAGTTGTTTAGACCATCAAGAAGGGCTTGGTATGTACCAGAATTGGGATGGCAATTCTTCAAGGGCATCTCTTTCAAAAAACACATTGCCTCATCTACCCTTCTGTTAGCACAAAGACCTGAGATCAATATGTTAAACAAGATTGTGTCAGGCGGGGCAGAATTATCGCTACACATCCTCTGATAGATTTCAAATGCCTCTTGTACTCTATTGTTTCTACAGAGATACTGTATGAGAGTCGAGTAAGTTGTTGTATTAGGTGAGCAACCTTGTTTAGGCATTTCATCAAACAGGTTAACAGCGGCATCGTATTGGCCGATCTTACATAGACCCTTGATTAGAATATTAAAGCTACATGTATCAACGGTTATGCCCAATCTGGGAGCAGACAAATACAGCTCATGTATAACCTGAAATTGTCCATTGTTCACAAGCAAATTCAGGACGTAGTTGAAAGTCTTCACTGACGAGCTACAACAAAATTCAGGCATTTTGTGAAGGATTTCAATAGCCTTTTGTGGATCATTCGCAACATTTCCATACATCTTTACCAATTTATAGAATAAAACCTCGGAAAGTTTGATTCTTTCACGTTTCACCCTTCCTAATAGGGTCTCCACCTCATCAAACTTGCCAGATAACACAAACTTTTCAATTAGCAATGCATAAAGCGCTTCATTGGGCTTGTAATCAATCCTAGTCGTGGTCTTTTGAAACGCGGGAACGAGCAAATCAGGATTTCTAATATGAGAGAAAATCTTGAGGATTTCATTTGGAGAGAGCCAGTCTCTGTGGTTTAATCTATCCAGCCAGTAACTCTCATCGTTTGATCTCGTTTGAAAAGACTTGGATAGTGTGAAGAAGTGATACTTTGAAAAGAAGAGTTGGTTAGAACAGGAAATATATCTCAGTTGCAGTTTGAGAAGCGACGCCATGATTATTGCTGTGAAGTATGAACTGCGATCCTGATGAACTGTTTAGAGCAGCACTATCGTTTCATTTGACCTGCACACGGCGAGCACTGACAGGACTTCTAAAGCAATCATTTACGGGCTTGAGATGGATTAAAACGCAAAATTAAATGGGCCAGATAGACTAGCATCTCCAAGCATCGGCCCAATTAGAACTCGATGCGTTACAATTTAGCTTGATTAAGTATGACAACTTTTTCTAACGTTGTCGGTGTTATGGATAACACGGTTATAACACAATTGTTATCGTTAATTATAATAAGGTCAAGTATGTGTTTTGTACTACGAATAAAAAAAATTATGATAGATTTGAGTTCTAATAAATTTTGATGAGGATAACTTGTATTTCTTTAAAATCATATGTCGAATCTTACCTCTAATATAAAGAGAGAGTCTATAATCAACAAAAAGAAGTATGAATTTTCTTTTAATATAATAGACAACAACTTATTGATTTTCTTTTTTAACGAGGAACGATTTAATTAAATAAAATAATTCACAATTTTTCATTTATTCGAATTATATATTATATATATGTTTCTTTAGGCTTCTACACAACACTGGAGCCGAGTGGCAAAGTAGCAAGTGTCAAACTGCCAATTACGCTAGTAAACGTAGACCCGTGCAAAAAAAGGATCATCAAGGACTTATCGACGATTGTCTCAATTGTATTGGGTTGGGTTCCATTAATAGTCGGAGAAACCCTTAAAAATTCCCATTCGGCATTCGCTTGGTTCCGTCGTCGTGTCTGGAGCTCTTTCTCCTTCCCGGCCTTTCGCGCCTTAAACAGACAGTGACCTCTGAACTCGTCGAAATCTAACCAAAATCCTCTCTTAAACTATTCAAATTACTGATTGAAGGATTATTTAAATCGCTTTAATGGCATCAGGTCAATCTCTCTCTCAATCCCCATCTTCAGGTCCGATAAACAAGCCACAGCGAGTAATTTTGGTTTCGTTTGTTTTTGCAACTGAGCAGCATTTCTCAGGCAAATGGCGAGCTCGATTTCTTCCTCTTATTCCCATTACGCTTTGAAGCCCCGAGTTGTAGGTGCTTCTCGTTATCCGAGAAGATCGTTTGCTGTTTCTGCCTCCAATTTTGCTAACGAGAATCGCGAGTGAGCTACTTTTTTATTCCATTCTTTGTGTTTTCCTAACCTTTGCATATGTACAGCTAACGAATTGAATTCTGTACTAAACTCAGAGAGTTATGATGCTTATTATTAAAGTAATAGCAAATTTTGTCCTTGTTTTTTATTATTGGAATTTTCTGAAGGTATGAGATCAAATTAATGTTTAATCCTGAGTTGAAATTCCAGTAAAAAAACTGAATCAGCTAATATAAGGCCAATTACAAATTATGGTACTATGGTCTTGGGGATGCAAGAAATAATGATTGGACATTTTATTCTTGAGAAATCACAGATTTGTAATTGTCGGTGGTGGTAATGCGGCAGGATATGCGGCTCAAACTTTTGTTGAGCATGGGATGGCAGCTGACCGACTATGCATTGTTTCTAAAGAGGTATGCCGCAGTGTTTATCCTTTGTGTGTTCTTCTTTTACCATCTTCCGTTTTTACCCCTGCAAACTTTGGGTTATGTCAGTTTTTCATCAGTAAATGATCAAATGACGCTGGTTCATCAATGTATGATATATGAGAAATATGGGGGACATCCATCCTTCTTTTTTGTCTTTTTTGTGGTTAACTGAGGTATAAAGAATGATTCTCCAAAGTTTTATTTTATTAGGTTTTTTTTGGTATCATGTCTTTATGCTCTGTATCTTTATTGCATGTATTTCCTTTTGTTTAATCTTTGAAAATGCAGGCTTGCGCACCATATGAGAGACCAGCATTAACAAAAGGATACTTGTTTCCTCTTGATAAGAAACCAGCACGCTTACCTGTGAGAATTCTCTTAATTTAATCTATATTTACCAGTTACATTGCTATTTATCATTACAGAATTAATGAACGCCCACTGTTATTGGACCACTAAGTAAAATATTAATCAAATTGGATCATATATTTTTAACAAATTTGAGTTGGTTAAGGGTTTTCATACATGTGTTGGCTCTGGTGGAGATAGGCAAGACCCAGAATGGTACCAGAAACATGGTATAGAGGTACATATCAAAGATTTCACTTCTATTCATATAAAACATAAAATGTTTCATGCCAAATAGGTAACCTTTTGCTGTCTATTTTTACATGATATGCGCATGTATACATGAAGATGTTGTATCAAGATGCAGTAGTATCTGTTGATAGCAATGCACAAACTGTGGCAACATCATCAGGGAAAACAATCAAGTATGGATCTCTTATAGTTTCAACTGGTTGTGTGCCTGTGAGGTACTGTTTCTCTTATGAAAACTTTTGTCTTCTATACAAGTTATTTTCCCTGAATAATCTGTGTAGTGTGTACAGTTTAGGTTATTTAAAATAAATTAAATTTCAGATTTCCAGAGAAAATTGGCGGGGAATTACCAGGTGTTCATTATATACGTGATGTGGCTGATGCTGATTCACTAATTGCATCTTTGGTAATTTATTTTTGTAGACTCCGTTCATTATGCAAAGTAAAATTCCCTGTATTTTTTTTTCATTAAAGCCTTTTTTATCACTCTTCTTCTTATTTTCTTAGCAAAAAGCTGAAAAGGTGGTGGTTATTGGTGGAGGTTATATTGGCATGGAAATAGCTGCTGCTACTACTGGCTGGAACCTTGATACAACTGTAAATATCAACTATTTCTTTCACTTTTTAGATTTAAGGATAAAAGAGAGATCACTTCTTTTAATTTTCATAAGTCTACAAAGATTGATTTTTTTTTCATCACATGTTACTATTCTGAAGTCTTCGAAGGGTGCTTTGATTCACTAATATACTGTAATTGCCTAAATGAGACAATATTTCTAGTAATATGCCCGTTGGGGTGCAACGCAAAATGCTGGAAAATACTAGATGTAATCTGCTGGAAAATTAATATTTAAGGTGTAAATTTGTGGGTTTATTTTCCTTAATAACTGATCCTTTGGTGATTAATACTAATTAATTGGAAAATATATAACCAGGTAATATTCCCAGAGGACCACATAATGCCAAGACTCTTTACACCTTCTATTGCTCATAAATATGAAGAGCTTTACGAAAGTAAAGGCGTCAAGATCATGAAGGTATTTATAATTATAGTTTCTGAGATGAGTATGATTTCTGCTGCAGTAATGTAATGGTAGAGTATTGATTGTGACTAAATAACTGTAGAAGCCTTTTTGTTAGGGATGTAAACGGATCGGATACGGACATATAATTGTCTTATCCTTATCCGTATCGGTAAAAAACTTCTGGATACGAATACAAATTCGGATAGTCTCGGATACGGATACGGATTGGATATTAATCGGATATCGGATACGGATCAAATATAGTACGGATACGAAACAAATATAATTCGGATAATTAAAAAATTTGATTTGTTGTATGTTTATTCAAATGCATCAATGAATTATAAAAAAAAAATGATACATAGACACAAATTAGATCTAAAATTAATTTGATTTTTAATCTACATACAAAATCCAATAAAGAAATATATATAATAGGCATTTTTTGTTATGAATTCGGATGCAATCAGGTAATATCAGATACGGATACCTTGAATAATTTTGGATCGATCGGATACAAATAGATGATAGCCAAACCGTATCCTTATTCGTCAAAAAAATTCTGATACGGATACGAATACGGATACAAATCGGACAATTTTTATTATTTTTCGGATACGAATCCGAATAAAACCAGATATTATCCGGTCCGTTTACACCCCTACTTTTTGTTATGAAAAAAGTTATATAGATTTCTAATCTGTACTTATCTTTTCAATTCAGGGATCACTTATTGAAAAATTAGAAGCTGGGGCAGATGGAAGAGTTGCACGTGTGGTACTTAAAAATGGATCTGTGGTGGAAGCTGATACGGTATTTCTTTTAATCACATTAGGAACCTTCTTTTATTTGGAAGGGAAAGGAAAATAAAGGGGTGGGTACAAGATTAAGATAATCTATATTTTGATATTGTTAACTACTTAACCGTATATATGTTAGCTTAGTAGGAAACTTTTCTCATAATTCCCTTATTCTTCTCTCAGCAAATGTGCAACATTTTTTCTTTGTTCATTCACAAACTAAGGTATGATGATTCTGAATTTGTGTTGACTCCAGGTAATCGTGGGCATAGGAGCAAAACCAGCTGTCAGCCCCTTTGAAGCAATTGGACTGAATTCGACCGTTGGTGGAATACAGGTTGTTTGGGGTGTAGACGCAAACTGATTATGTGAATGATCAATGATTTCATTATGCCATGTATAATAAAAGGAAATGATGTCTCTTTGGTTTTTCAGGTTGATTCTTTATTCCGGACTGGTGTACCTGGCATATTTGCAATTGGTGATGTGGCAGCATTTCCATTGAAGGTACTTATTGCATTATAATTATTATTATTAACAGTAATAATAATAATAATAATAATAATATTAGTAGTAGTAGTAGTAGTAATAATAATATAAACAGAGCCCTTCAATAAGAATATAATATAGTGATAATAAAAATATTATTATTATTATTATTATTATTATTATTATTGATAATATTATTATTACCACTATTTTATCATAGTTATGTATTTATATTAATAACTCATTATGTTCTGTTATTCTGGTGAGAAGATTTACAACAGGATGACACGAGTAGAGCATGTTGACCATGCTCGCAAGTCAGCACAGCACTGTGTCAAAGCTCTCATTACTGCCTACACTGAACCGTATGGTTTCTGTTATTGATAGTGTTCTTTTGGTTTTCTGAAAATAAGAAACAGAAAAACAAACCAATATATCTGATCATGCGCTAAAACGTTCATAGGTGTCATTTGGGTAGTCGTTAACAAACATCCTGGACAACAATTGGTCTAAACTCTAAAACATTTTGTGTGCTTGTGGAACTAAAGAAATATGCTTTTATTTTTATCTTTGCAAGTAACTAATAGCTGTCAACGTTCTTCTCACTCAACAAGTTATCGCCGAATAGGATTAGTAGTGAAGTTGTCCACTAATTACTAAAGATTTGATTTAGAGGAGAAAATCCTTATATGAGCTCTGATAGAAAGCCTTCATTTGTTAAAACAGCTTGTGAATCCTAAAACAAGAGAGATATTTTTAGACTTGATGTTTCTTCTGTGCAATCAATACTTGTGCTTTATTCTAGTTACGTGGTTTTTTTAGAAATGTTTAGTTTTTTTTTCAAAGATCTTCATGACTTGAGTAGCATTTTTCTTTCTTCTTTTTTTTACATATACTAATATTTTTTGTTTATTGTCACTGGTAACTCATAACTCACAGATTTATTGACTTTCCGTGTTAATGACTTTTATTGATTTTTTTTTATTCAGTTATGACTACCTACCATACTTCTACTCTAGAATATTTGAGTACGAAGGAAGCACCAGGAAAGTATGGTGGCAGTTTTATGGAGATAATGGTAAAACTGAATAATTAAATAATTAGTTTCAAATATTTCAATTTTCGAAATAGATATTTAAGAGCATTGTTGTGATTTGAGCAGTTGGTGAAACAATAGAGATTGGCAATTTTGATCCAAAGATAGCTACCTTTTGGATTGACTCTGGTATTGCTCTCCTCTCTCTCTCACACACGCATACATTTTGGGTAGTCATATTTGATTTCTTATTTTGCTGTTTTGTGATGCAGATAATCGATTGAAAGGGATTTTCCTTGAGAGTGGAACTAGTGAGGTGATTATAGTTTATTTCTTGATTTTTTTCATATTTTCCAATAATTAAGGTCACACAAGTGCAATAATATAAGAATCTTTTTAAGAAGCCAAAAGTATTTTGAAAGAAGCAAAATATGTATTCAGATGCAAAATATTGCTACTTGTCCTCATTAAACTCACTTCACCGGTCATGCATAACATGAGTGTGATCAGTTACTTTCTGTGCAACTCTTTTGAGATCTTAATGTTTGTTAATTATATATAGTTCAATTGCTGCCATCTTTCAGGAATTTTCTCTTCTCCCTCAACTCGCCAAGTCTCAGCCAGTGGTTGATAAATCTAAGCTTAAAAGTGCATCCAGTGTAGAGGATGCTTTGGAGATTGCAAGGAGTTCTCTTTAGATGATTCATCATCTTTATTATTGTACTTGTACTCCTTTTGATCACAAAATGCAGGGTTATATTTTTTCACGTCACGAAGTTAGCTGCACCAGTTTCATTGTCTGGTAATAAAATACACATTCTCTGTATATTGGCTGCCGAGAATTATGTTTTTTTCCCCAGTGTAAAGATTGTCATTATATAGAGACGTGAATAAAGAATCTTTTTTTTCACGTGTATTACTAAATTACAAAATCATTTAGGTCCTTTTGACTTGCCTAATTTTAGAATTCCAATTTCCTTTTATCCATTTATTGAAGTTGCATATCATCATGTCATATGGAATGAGATTTTCTAATTCACAACAATAATTAATGAAAAGAAGAATAGAACTCTCCTCTAAGCCCAAGTAAACATACTATTTTACCATCATTGGAGCGACCACGCATAGTAGAAGATGGAGAAATCACATGGAAGGAACATTTGACCTATGATCCGATAAATATGAGCCGGTGATACATTTGAAGTTTGGGCTTCTCAGGTAATTTTTTGATATCTATTTCCTATTTTTTATTATAGGGTTCATTTTTTTTACTCAAAGATTCCTAAAATGATCAATATTCCTGCCAAATTATCATAATATTTTTGTACTCATATATCAATAAAACTTGCGTTTGTTTTTTTTATCTCATATTCTTCATTTAACACATAAATAATAAATTCTGAAAAGTTCAATTTACAATTTTTTCAAATGGAAATGTTTATTTTGTTTTCTTATGACACAAAATAAGAATGGATGAATGCTGATTCTCTTCTTCACCCTCCTGGCCTCCACATGTCAAACACAGAATGCAAGGCTGACAACACATGTATGTCACATCCAAAATAAACAGTGAAAATGAGAATTGTAATAAATGAGGAAAACAGTAGTACATCATGCTAAAATGAACAAAGGCGGAGACCCAATAAACTGCAATAGACAAAAGAAATTGTTTACCATCTAAAACGAAATAATTTGAGAAAAAAACAAGAGAAAAAAAGGAGCGACATAGAGGCGATTGACAAAGAAACATTAGGTTGGGGAGGCCACCGCCAGCTTCCTCCCGTCTCCACCTCCTTTCCTTCCTTCCCTCTTCCCCCTCTTCTATCTCCTCTTCTCTATAGTTTTCTCTTCTCCCTCTTCTCTTTTGGACTTGGGCATTGATCTGACATAGCATTGATCTGGTACCGCGATCTGAGGCGCATAGATGAATTGATTAAGGCGCAAAGATGATGGACAGCCACAGAGCTGAGTGAGGTGCATAAGTGCTGGTGCGTTGAGGCACAAAGGTGCTGGTGCGTCGAGGCGGTGTGCGGGATCTGGTGATTTGATTGAGGTGATCAGGCACATAAAAACAGAAGCGATATGGAACAGAAAGTTGAGGTGATCCTCAGAGGTTGAGGTGATCTTCAAAGGGTTGTGGTCTCAAGCTTCCTGTGTGG
Source organism: Eleocharis quinqueflora (assembly GCA_964058865.1). Classification (NCBI taxonomy): domain Eukaryota; kingdom Viridiplantae; phylum Streptophyta; class Magnoliopsida; order Poales; family Cyperaceae; genus Eleocharis; species Eleocharis quinqueflora. The sequence continues at coordinate 50,685 of CAXKVX010002298.1, forward strand.
TTTGATGTTGTCGACCGGGTGTGCGCGATCTCTACCATATCGATCATCAGAGTTTCATGTATTGATCTATTCGGGGCTTCTTGTATGTAGGATAATTAATCTGAGAATGCGTCAAATTTGAGAAATGTGACAATTGATTTCTGGATGGTGGTTTTCTTTCTGGTATGGAGGGGTGATAGATATTGCTTGTGTTTGCTGGGGAGGATGAGTGTGTATGGTGACTTGTTCGTGGGTGTGTGCGAAAGCAGATCGAGCTCCGACGAAGGCGACCCGGAAATTGTGCGGCAGAGATATAACTCGTGCGATCTTGGAACGAGATTCGCTCAAGTTTGTGTGTGACGACTGGCTGAGCAACAACAAAGCTGGTTGGTAGAGGCACAAACTGCTTTGCTGGCAAATACGAGGTATGTCGATAATTAGGGTACCGTTGTGGAGATGGGGGCAATTAGCCAATGGTAATAGGGAGATGTGGCATTGATCAAGGGATATCAGTCAATCAGATCAGTGCTTGAGAGATTAGGAAGATAAAGATGTCAAGAATGTCATATTTTCTATATAATACATATAACTATCTATGTGTTGAGTTTTATTACTTGTTTTGTTTGAGGTTGCAGCAAAAGCTTGGTGGGCTAATATAGCATAGTTTGTTCTAAAGGCTGATGATAGTTGCCATGTAGTGAATTTTAGATAGAAATTTTAGATAGAGATAGAGGTATATAGGATACAATGGATTGATGATCTTATATACTTTGAAGGTTTTGTTTGTATACTTCATTTTATTAGTAATTGAAGTGGTGAACGTTCTTCACTTATTTCAAAAAAAATCTAAAACGAAATAAATGTAGGAACTAAAATAAAAACAGAATCCCTTAAAAAATATACTTCTTGGTATAAAATTATTTGTTATAACTATACTCATAGAAAGTACCAATGTAATAAAAAAAGGGAAGTTTGTTTAAATGCCACTTAATAACAGAGCAATTGTTGAAATATTACTCAATAACAGCAAATTGTCTAATTACCATTAAATTTCTAATTAATTTGTCAAAATGCTATTATTCTTATTTTAATACAATTTAAAAATAAACAAAACAAAATAAAATATATCCAAAATATCCATCTCTCATTTCTTCTCCTCCATGGTGAGAGGAAAACTTTTTTTTGAAAGCTTGGCAGTCGCTACCAAGAAAGGTGAGAGAGGAAAACTCACAACACATGCCAAGACAGCAGCAGTGGCAGAAAGGGAGTCAAAGCCCTCATAAAAGCCGATATCTGTGGCCAGGGCTATCACACTTGACGAATGCGAAGATGACATTCCATCGGACCCCACAAGCAGCTTCGGGTCCCACCCGTTCTCCTTGTACCTTTTTTATTATAAAGAAAAACATGGATATTAAGACGTTATCCAAAGGAAAAATTAATAAATCGACATAGATAGTTTGAAAGGTAGCCTTCTATGTTGTTGAACAAAATTGAAAAACATGTTAGAATTTGAAAATGTTGTGTTAGAATTTGCCATTGACGCTGAAGAAACCAAGTCAAAATCAAGTCAATTACAGCAATCGAGCATGCATCCGTGTCAAATGCAGAGAAAAAAGGAATAGAAGAAGCTAAAAGTACCAAATTTTGCAATCATGGCAGAGTAGAAGTGCACAACATATGAACAAATCTTCAAAAACCGAGATCACATGTTTGTAAACCGGGGAGATAGAGTGCGACAGGTAAACCTGGGAGAGTGAGAAAGAGCCAAGAGGGGAGGTCGGGGGTTACTAACCAAGTGGTGAGAAACTTAATCGTATGAGCAATGGCGAAGGAGACGAGAGGTGAGATGAGAGGATAGTTGTAAAATTGGGCGAAGTAAGAGAAGGTGAAAGAATAAGAGGATTAAATTCAAGAGGAAGAAGAGAGAAGTATTTCGGGTATATTTTATTTCGGGTATAAAATAAAAAGAGCGAAAGAGAGAAGTCGATTTAGAGGCGATTGCTCCGATGAGGGAGGTCGGAGACCTCCGACCTCCGACCTCCCCTCATCGCCCTCTTCCCTTCTCCCTCCCCCTCCTTCTCCTTCTTCTTTTCTCTTTTCTTTGTTTCCCTCCTGGTTCCGGGGTCCTAAGTGTTGATAGCATATGAGATCGATGGATCGATCAGATCGAGGGTCAAGTTGAAGCTACGGGGTGATAGATCGAGCTCCTATGGTGATAATGGTGATTCGAATGCACGGAGCCAAATCGATCGATCGATCAGATCGAGGTCTGCGTTTGAAGTTGGGAAATGGTCGATCAGATCGAGGCGTTGGGGAGATTGATGAGAATACATCAACGAAGGTCTGCTACTGATCGATTGAAGATGCAGAGGTGAATGACGCCCCTGAGTGACTGCATGATGCTGAAGCCCCTGGTAATGGCCTGTCGGAGCCTAGACTGCACTCGAGTCAAATCTGATCCTCAGATTTGTTGAGATGAACCTCGAGCCTTACCCACGATAGAGGTAGGCATCGAGAAAAGGGAGATCTCTCAGTCAGATCGGAGGAAGAGGAGGCAAAGGCGAGAGTAGATCAAAGTGAAAGCAGATCAGAACCAGTTAGCATTGGCAAAAGGCTAGATCGCCAAAGGGGTCAGTGCCGAGGTAGAAGAGATCGGAATGGGTCTCACTGAGCAAGTCATCGGGGTCGAGCCTAGGCTTCTGACCTGATCGAGGAGAACATTAATCGTGCCTTGCTCACGATAAAGGCAAGGCTATGACGGGGTTACAGAGATCTGAGATCGGGAATGAAACAAAGGGGAGACGACGATAACAGCTGGGCGAGTTCAGATCGATTTCCGATGCCGAGGCGATGTTACATAGGGCACGAGATGAGTGAGATCGAACATAGTTGCAGGAGGGAAGATAGGAAGTAGAGGGTAATTTGCAGCATTGGTAAGATCTGTGCTCGTGTTGTGAGGTGAGTTTCTGAAGGTACCGATACCGAGAGCTGGTAAGGGCATACATGATTGAGGTGTGTGCAATACTGGCGGGGGTGTTTCCAGTACTTGCTGAGAATGGGATGCTATCAGACTGGTGTGCAGCATAGGGAAAAGGCTGGATCAGTATTTGCTGAGTGGGTTTGTGCTGTAATTGAACAATTTACTGATATTGGGGTAACCTGACTGTTTGCTGTGATAGGGGCTATTTTAGCAAGATGGTGTGCAGCATAGGATGATGGGACCAAGGGTACCAGATTGCCCCAGGCAGAGAGATGCACCAGTTGATCATTAGGGGTGTTGGATAGGTACCAGGGATTATTCTTCTTCTATGTTTTTGAATTTTAGTTAGAGATTGTTATGTTGATTAGGGGATATTAAAGTGTGCTTTTGGGGTTTTAGTTTTATGCTATATTTTGGGTTAGATTAGAGTATGGTTTAGATGTTGAACACGAGGAGATAAGTCGTGTATTTGTGTGTTTTTCTTTTTTGTTCTTTTGTAACTTCTTTTTTCTATGAAAATGAAAGTGGTGGGATTTAAGCCCACTTATTTCAAAAAAATTATATTAAAATCAAGGTTTTAAATAGCGTATAGCGGTCCATAGCGGTGTGGAAGTCATTTAGCGTTTAGCGGTATAGCGGTGATAAAGCGGACGATAAACCACAACATCGCTATTTTCTACATATACATTATGTTAAAGCAAATTGTCAAGAATATCAATGAAATTACTAAATTAAATAAATTTATCAAGAAATTATGCATCTCTCTTATGTCTTTAATAGAAAAATGCAACATATAAGAAAATACTGTTGACCTAAACAATTCCTTTGATCTGTTGATTTGAAAAAAAAATCTGAATTTAACTAGTTTGTTGATGAAAATTTGTAAGTTATGTATGGAATAAAATATAGAGCTTGTCGTGATCTTTCCAACGCATAAAAAATCACTAAAATCGGAGTTACGAGTCAAAAGTTATGACCATTTGAACAAAAGTACCGATATATCCGCTTTATCACCGCTTTATCACCGCTTTTTTTTCAGACCGTCATCCGTTTTATCACCGCTAAATTCCGCTTTATCGCCAAAAACCGCTTTATCGGCGTGTTTGAAATAAATCGTGCGGTTATAGCAAAATTTCCGCTATATCCGTTTTATCGGCGCTTTATCGCCGCTATTTAAAAGCTTGATTAAAATAGAAATAATTTGACAAATAATTTTGAAATTTAATGATATTTAGATAATTTACTATCATTGCGACAAATTTTTAATTATTGAATAACATTTAGACAATTTTTTCTTTAAAAAAACGACAAGTTCAAGAATTACTACTTAATTAGATGTGTCAATAAATATTGTGTTTTGCTTGTCTGGTTGAGTTCATCGACGGAGCTTAATGGGGGTTAAGGAGGGCAGTGGTCCCCCCTTAGTTCTAAAAATCCTGTATTTTAATATGTGTATTTTAGTCTATTGACGTTTTATCACAGAAAATGGTCTCCTTTTCAAATTATTGAACCTTTCAGTGTTCAACTTAGGTTCAATCACGGTAAAAAGTAGTCAAACATTCAGCTCAGATGAACTTTTTATTGATATAAAAATTATTTTATTAGCTCTAGCCGGCGAGGCATATCCTCTGGCGCACTTGTTTTGCACCAGAGGGATGCATCTTTTATCTGAACCGTCTAATTTATTTTCAACGCTCCTGATTTAACAATACAAAAATTTTCATTGCATCATATCATTGACGGTAGAGTGTTCGATCTTAATCTGACAATTCAGATTAAAGTACAGTCCCTCTAGTCGGTTCCCTCTTTAAAAGAGCTCAAGCTCCGTCACTGGTTGAGTTTAACATCTAATATAAAAATTAAGTTGTGAATTTTCGGATGAAAACTTCATAGCTAGGTAATGTTGTAGTGCTTTAGCAAATTTCATCTGATTACGATTTCTTTTTAAAAGGGATCTGATTTACATTATCAATACCACAAAAACTTGTTTTCCAGATCCAAAACCAAAACCAAAACCAGACACATGCTATCGCACAACCAACGAGGGAAAAAAAAAGCAACCAACCAAACTCAAAGACAAAAAGAAAAAAAAGCCTCGTTAATGTCTAGCTACTTTTACAGCACAAACAAACCAATAATTAATTAAACAAAAAAGGAATACAACTCTACTTTTAAGCCTTAGCAAATTTACCATTCTACCCTCATCGGAGCCACCTCCTAAGGTCCGTAGTAGAAGATGGTGAAATCTCTCCACCAAAGCTCTCATTACATGAAGAAACATTTGACCTAAGATCCGGTACATATCGGCCGGCGACACTTTTGAAGCTTGGGCTTCTTAGACTTTGTGAATAGGCATAAGGTTCAGGTGGGACAGGAAATGAGAGCCTTTTCTTTGCTGAACCTGTGGCCCCTGCTTTCTCTCGCTCAGGTGTTTCCGGACGCTGTCTTGGTGCACTCTGTGACCTCAGCCTGGCTTTAGCCGACTCCGTTGCCGCCATGTAATTCGGCAGGTTGTGGACGCTGTTGGAAACATTAGTGCATCTCGGGCTCGCAGATCGTACCTGCTGTGATGACCCACAATTCTTTGGTCAAATTGAACTTGTAACATATTTTATCAGATAGGCAATAGCCAGTTAGAAATGGTACAAAACATAATATTAATGTAGATAGGGTTCTTGGCATGTGTTTAATTTATTTAGTTCAGAGGTTTGCAGACACCATTTATCAAAGTAGGGTCTTAGATAGCTACAAAATAGGACAGGACCACTTATCAAAAACTGTTATAGACACCATTTATCGTTGTGTTCAACAGTATACATCTAATCAGCAAAAACAAATCTCAGTTACCTGCACTGGTCGTGCCTTTGAAGGGGACGGTGTGACCGGGGACCGATGGTGAAGTGGCGACTGAGGAGGGTGGTACAAGTTTTGCTGTTGCTGTACTTGCTGTAAATGACTGTGGGACCTTCTAGGTGTCGAATAAGAGAAAGGTCGTGCCGTGTCGATCTCAACTGTCTTTATTGGGTCCCGATGGTCAGTGGAAGCCCTCGACCTGCTACTCATTCGATTGTCAAATGAGGCTCTCGATGCAATCCAACGGTCCATCCATCGCGGCTGGGTTGGCTCAGAAGCAGATATCACATCGGATTCTGTTTCTTCCTCCTGTGAAGGATCTGGGTTCTTCCATATCTGCAAAAAATATGTCAATTTAATTTTAATAAAAGGCCTGAAGGGATTAGAGGGCTAGCTAAAGGGGAGTATACATCGGAATACATGAAGAATGAGAGAATTTTACCTGATTAGAGAATGCATAAGAGAGTGCTTTCTCACGCTTTAACGAAGCCTCTTTTCTCGTCTGAAGCATTGCTTGGATGTCTTCTATGGTGCGCGGCCGCTCATCCCAGTCATCAGCCACAGTACTCCCATCTCTTGACCGATCCTTGATGACACATGCTTAATCAATTTATTCTTGTATTTAAATTTTGAAGTGTTGCAATAATGTGCTTTATTAACAATTAATGACTCTAAAATCATCTTTACAAATAGTATTTGCTGGTAAAGTTAATGAATGTTTTTTTCTTGTTCCAAATACTGATTAGGAAACTGGCATCTGCAGCTAGAAACAAACTATTCATAATACAATGCCTTGCCTCTTAATTCTTACCATGGAACGACGCTCAGCATAGTCCTGAAGGTACTTGGAATCCCAAAAGGAGGTGTCACAACTGTAAGTCGACTTGTTACTACAGCAACCGACTGTTTCTTGCGATAGTCTGATGCGTTGGTCCCGCACCCGAGCCTGCACTCGCACCAGGGCTTGCATGCATCTAAGAGTCATGTTTGCTTGCTTTCGCACATTGTGACCCCTCACCAAGGCCTGTAGCTTCACCAACCCCTTGAGCGCTCTTAGTGCTCTTCTTGCCTTATAATAAATAAGCACAATAAATGAGAACAAACATGGCAAATGAATACACGACCATGTTTAAGACCCAAGAATCTCATTTCATGATGTCAATTATAAGGTCTTAATCATGTCCTTGTATCTAATATTCCAACAGTTCACTTAAATTAAGTTATTTATTCAGTCAAATTCCCAACTTTTTTACACTATGTTAGGAACAAAAATGTTAACATGATGAGCGTTTCCCCTTTGAACAAGCTAAGTATAGACTTATTTTTTCCCTGTTTGCTCTGGATATTAAACATAGAGTTGGTCTAAAGTAAAAGTTGGTTGTTCAAATTCCAAAAATGGCTTCAATAAAGTTTGAGTTATTGCTTTGCCATTATTTGATTGACACCCCCACAAAAGTGAGAAAACTCATAAAGGTATCAGGTATGTGACGGGTTTTGAACCAAAATGAATAAGAAAAACAAGCAAATTAAACTCGTTGGAATATCATGCATCATGGAATTGAATTTTAGCCTGCTAGACAAGACAGTCCATCCTCAAAAATAGATGATAGCTGTCATACTACAGTTTACTTCTTTTCATAAAAAAGAGAGAGACAAGAAAGCATGGGAGCGTTTGCTTTGTTATTAATTTAAAGAACGTGTAGAGCAAAATGGAAAGAGATAATTCATCATAAATTAATCGAAAACACTGTTGGTATTAAACTTTAGGGAGTTTAGTAGATAAGCCACTTATTTTAAGGAGACAACTATAGACCCAATTTGTTGTCCTTTTACAAATAATACGCTAATGTCATTTCTGTTGTTACTAAATAAAATAAAAACAACAAAATATATATATTTATCTCTGCTCAGGGAACAAACAAATGATGGTTTTCAAATGGTGTCACATCATGTGTAGCTCACATCTGAGCAACGTAACAGCTTAGGTCACACATGAACTAGTTCGATCCAACTTAACTATTTTTTTAAAGTAAATATATATATCCAACTCAAAAATAGGAGCACCAATATGAAAATACTTCAGAAATCACAACTGAGTGATTAATTAAGTATTTAAGTTCATCATTTGTGTCACAATAAACAAGAATCAAAAGAAGATGAACCTACCAAGTATCCCCGAAATGCAGTTTGTATAACAATGGCAGCATAATGCTCTCTAACAAAAGCTGTAGAGGGGCGAGTGAGGCGCACGACCTCAGCTGCTGCCTGAGCCGTCGCAACCGCTGCCTCGGCCGTTGCAGCAGAAGCAACAGCTAGTGCAATGGCGTGCCTCTGCTCATCTGTGACTGCCGATGGAGTAACCGATGGTGTGGCATGTTTCGTTACAAGTGTTGTGGGTGCAGCAGGTGTATGTTGGTCAGAAGTTGTAGATGATTTGCGAAAGAGCCATCTTCTCTTCTCTCTCTTTTGCTGAAGAACGGAGAGATACAGTGTTAGTATATATGTTACTAGAAAAGCAAAAGAAGCTAACTTTGAGAGAGAGAGATGTGTGTTAACCTGGCAATCTTCGTCCTTAGAAGGAGACCTGAAGGCGCGCTTGACCGCCGTCAACCAAGAACTCGCACCTTTCTTTCCCATTCATTACCAGTTCACCACCGCCTCTGTCGCATTTACACACCGCCAAAGGAAAGTAAAAGAAGAAAAAAACCAAAGGGAGGATGAAGAGACTAGAGAGAGAGAGAGGCACGCTAAAAGATAAAAGGCTACCAGACCCAACACTTAACACGAGCTCTCACTCTCTCTTTAAGCTCAAAAAAAAAGCTCTCACTCTCTCTCTCTCTCTCTCTCTCTCTCTCTCTTTCTCTCTATACCTCGTTTACTAGATTTTATTACACACTCAGATGGAGAGAGAAAGCGGAGGCAGAGCTTGCGCCAGCAGTACCAGTGACACAGCTCTCTACCCCGCTTTGGAGGAAAGTGGGGTTCAAGTCAAGGGGCAGTAAATTAATTACTCTTTTACTGTAAACAAAACAAGTAATAACCAATAAGAATAATTTGGGGACTACTGACAAGTGGACCCCACAGAAATTAGGTTGTTAGTTTCTGCAATAGTGAATTAGAGCGGGGATTTATGTGTGTTTTAACTGGTAAATATGGTATCTTTGCGATTTCCAACGGCTATTTGTCTTTAGGATCGGCACTCGACTGCGTGCCGTAGGGTACAGAAAAGGTTTAAACTTTAAAGAGCCTACAGCATCGGGCAACATTTCCAAAAAAGAAAATTAAAAAGAAAATTTAAAGTCGAGTTTTCTTACTCGGGAATGCCCCAATTGCAAAGCGCTGTTAAACAAAGTTTCATCTGGCATTTTTTTTTGACGAATTAGAGAATGTATTTTTTTTTAAAAAAGGAGTTACATCAGCAACACCGGCTTTGTTGAAAAAGAAATCGAACTTCAAAATATAACACCTACTAAAATTATTTAAAACTACCAAAACCTATTAAACCTTAAGTCCTAAATGACATGTATTTAGGGGTGTTCAAATGGTTCGATTTATTTATTTTTTAATCGAACCAATAAATTTTTGCTTCAATTGTTAGATTTTTCGATTTATATGAATTGGTTCGATTAAACTTTTGAATTACTTCAGTTTTGTACTTGGTTCAGTTTGTATTTTCCAAAACTGACTAAATCGGACCAAAATAATTTATTATTTTTTTTACTTAAAATGGAATTTTTTTGATTGAATATTTTTTTAAAATCAACATATCTTTTACGAAATTGATTAATTGAACAATCTTTGTAATGTCCACAATTTATATATGTCTTGAATTATTTTATATATATTTCATGTCGTTATTTAATTTATTTTGTGTATGTTTGATATTTTAAAATCTTATTTTGGTTCATAAAAAAACAACTCGAAATATTACTTATGTTCGATTGATTCGATTGACAAATTTGTTTCAGTTGATTCAATTCGAATTCTAAAAAAATTGGTGAACAACCCAACATGTATGTGTTTCACCCTAGTTTGCGTATATCATATTCAATTGTTATGTGTCGAGTTTTTAGTAAAGTTGTACATAAAAAAACTGTCTAACTAAGCACAAACATTAAGTGTCAAACACATGTGCTACACATATAAACATTAAAAAAATATTACTTCGATGATTTTTCTTGTATATTTCGATTGGATTTCATTTCTCACCTACTCTAACTTGTTCGAAATTAAATACGTTGTACTTGTTATTGTGTCGATAATTTTACTTCAATATTGAAGAAAAATATAATAAATATTCCTACAATTGATCCAATACTGATACTATCACCAACATTTTATATTATTGTCCTCCATACTTGCTAAATTAGAAAAAATCAAGCTGCATTTACGATAAGTGTTGTAAAAAACAAAATGTGTTTGGTGGATGAAGCAGATATCATCGAGCGATTAATCATTGTGGGATCGATTAATTAAATTTTTGCAAATAGTTTTGCATTCCATATTTTACTATATAAAATTTTAATAATTCAATAAAAAAAATTACATTGTGATTTAAGAAGTAATAAATAAAAATAGAATTGTTTGAATATATGATATTTTAGTAAATTTGAAATTGTAATACATGCATATTTATTATATTTTAATAGATCTAAAAAGTTTATTGACCAATTAATCAGATGGAATCGATTAATTGGTTTGGCGACTGTAAGTTTTCTAACGACTAATTATCCAGATATGCAAAATGTCTTGTGCATACGCTATACCTAACAATTTACCTACCAATGACGACTAATCAGATGATAAATTGGCCTCGGCGGTCATTTTTCAAAACACTAATTACTATGCATAATATCAACACTCATAACTGTGTCCATCATTAAAACAATTTTCATCGAGTACAGTAAACACATGTTGCCACAGATCGAAACAACTTGGAGGTACGTACGCACAGAAAACATAAAATGGACGACATGGCAAACTTAATCGGAAAAAATAAATAAGAGAACATGTCTCGAAACCCTTTCGAACTTCGGGTTTCTTAAACTTTTAATTGAACAAAAATTCCCCGAACTATTCATTTGTGACAAATACCCTCCTCCCAACCAATTTACCTTTTATATTTAAAATATAATATTTCAAATATTTATGAACTTTTAATTTACAAAAAAAATCTAAAAGATATATAGACATTTGATTTAAGTCTTTTTTTTAGTACATAATAGATTTGCCACTAAACTTTTCAAAATGTCAACTCAAATGTTATGTTATAAATATACAAGAGTAAACTGATTATTTCTCATTTCATAATGAAATATTAATTATTAAATTTATCGTTTGGGAGAGGAGGAAGGTGTTTGCCACGTAGTATAATATATATATATATTAGAAAAAAATATTGTTCAAAGTAAAAATTTGAGAAATAAATTGTCACAGTTCGACCATCCGGTAGTTAAAAGAGGGTATTGAAATTTATTTCCAATAAATAAAATACAGTTGAGCTGAACTCAAACTCGTGACAAAGTTCCAACAATATCATGCCAGTGAAATCCGACAATAGTGTCGCGTGCAATTAAGATCATTCCAGAGGATATATTGCAAAACGAGAGGGGCTCGTTGTATACTTGTATTGAAGAGCAGCAGTACAACTTTAGAAGTGCCTCTTGCAGAAAAAAATCACAGAACTCCTCAAAAGAGACAACAGTAATATGGATAAATAGAAAAGATGCTTAAATAAAAAAAAAAAAAAAAAGATGCAAGAGATAAAAGAGAAGTTATGAATAAGTCGTGATCAAATTGGCCTGACAGGGAGGGAAAAGAGGAGTCCGTATCTGCTGTTATCTCGGGGATAACATGATTCTGTTATTTTCTAATCCGACCGCTCAGATTTTCATACAGATGAACGGACGATTCAGATGGACTGCACATAATCCGATATATTATATATTTTAACTGTTAGATAAAAAATAAACGGTCAGATCTGAAAACAACAATAACCTGTCATCCCAGAATAACAGCAGATATGATTCCGGGAAAAGAGAGGAGAGGAGATATCAGTATCTTTTGAGAGGTGCGATGCATGAGTTGGATGCACGTGACACCCACAATGCAACTATGCATACCCACAATGCAAGTCAGATCCACTTATTTATGTTTCTATGTCGGATTATCTATGAAAATTGTGTGTGCGCATTCTTCCATGACACCACGATTTACAAAAAGACATTTTTCAGGCATAGTGATAAATCTACGGTTCTAAAATAATTCGACAATATTGAAAATTGGTGATTCGGATAATATTGGATATTTCATTTTAATAATAAAAATAATTAGTAAAAAAATTTATATTTATACATAATTATATATAACTCAACTTATAATTTGTTATTTGTTGAGCTAATATCTTTCACAAATACTTTCAAATCTCGTTACTATGACTTTATGCTTTCTCCTTACGCTATTTTTAACTATTAAAATTTTGCTTACTCATATTCTATCCTTACCCGCTAAAATTACAGGAGAACAAACTGATAACAGATGATAAGAATAATATTTATATAATTATTGATTTTCTAATTTTTATAAATAAATTATCAAAACTTATTTATTTAACACAAACGTGTCTCCACATAAATATATATATATCAAGTCAAATCATTTTATAAAAAATCAAATTAAAATATAAATATTCCATCTCTTATCTATTTTCCTACTATTTTTTTAATATAATTTATCCTATAAAGTAACAGGTACAAATAGCCTTTGCTCATACCCTTACCCATTTAATTAACGAAGAATAATCTTACCCACACACATACATGATAATCTAAAGAAAAATTCCTATTCATACACGTCCTATCGAATACAATATGAATATGATAAAAGAGTATCGTTGACGGTCCTAGTTTTAAAGAGCACTTTTGACCCGCTTAAAGTTCCAAAATCAATGGAAGGTAAATGAGTAAGATTTGCAAAAAAAAAAAATCCAAATATTAATTGTTATTGTCATAGTGATTTCATCACTTAATATAAAATTATTATTAATTCATTTAGTAAACACAACAAGTCAAAGTGAAACTAAAGGTAAAGAAGCACTATAAAATTTTGTCTATGTTTTACATAGTCGGTCTCAAATTCAAAAATGAGGAGGGTTGTGATATATTTGATGAGCCGATGTAGAATTTCAGCCAATCTTATGAAAATGAAATCAAATTTGAGCTTCGATTCTAGCTTACCCAACTTGTGAAACAAAAGCTTTGTTGGTGTTGTTGGTGTTGTTAATTCATTTTGACTATTAATTAATTATAAACTCTAGAGATGCTGAACATGCCTCTAATATAAATATGACCGCTGGTGGCGAAGCGAGAGCGTATTTAAAGATACGGCAACTAGAGTCCAAGAAATAAAACTTGTATACAGTCTCTACAATTTTGCACACAACATCTGAAATGGACTTTTTTTTACAGTGATTGAAGTCTTGAGAAAACTATTGAATTAGAAGAGATACTGATAGGGGATTATTTCTATGTCTCAAACATAAATTGATCCAAAAATTATATATTCAAAATGAATATATTTTTTTCATATATATTTTTAGAGGAGGTCATGACCCATTGTGGTCAAAGCTAAGCTCCACCACTTATGACCTTCAATACAACAACAACAACAACAAGAAGTTGAGACAGGGTATAAAATGAAGTTTATATTGAATTTTATATTCATAAGATCGACTAAATTTTTACGTTGGCTCGGAAAGTCTATCACAATCCTTCTTTTCGGACTTGGATTGGCTAAGTAAAATATGACCTTCAATATTAACAATAATTATTATGTTATTTTTAACTAAGTAATGAAAAAACATACAAAATAAATTGCATTATTAGCTTGAAGAAACCATTTAACGGTGTCGTTTAAATTAAGTTTTCCAAGAAAATTAGATTAATTAGTTCCAACTTCACACGCATGTTCGCATGGAATCCCTGAAACTGTGAATAAGACTGCTGAAATAAATAAATATATTTGTTGTTTAGCTGTAACAGTAAAATAATTTATTGGTATCCGTGTCTCTTTGTACACTATATCTTTCATTTTGACATATGAACATGGGTTGTTATTTCCCACCACCTTTTGCTACGGAAATGTTCTATTGATATAAGCAACCTAACAAGTTTCTCTGTTAAATCAATCTATTAGTCTTAATTATTTCATTGATGACATTTATAACCAAATTACCTACCAAGAGATAGTAAACTTCTGTTGAGCGCTTCAGCTTACTGTTAACCGACAATATAATGGAATTCTCAATTCTCTCTAAAAAAGATAGAATTGAAGGGGAAAAACATAAACCTGACTGAATTTCTCTTGAGTGCTCTTTTTCTGACACGTAGTAAGTATCCAACGCCTTTGTACAGTGGCTGGGTCATATCTGACAGGCATTAATTAACTAAGTAATGGTGCACGACTGAACATTCAGCGTGGTTTATTGTGCACCTAAAATCTGTCCCGTTTTGTTTTGGTTTAAAAAAGGCTCTCTATCCTATTGGCTATGGCATCTTGCCTCAGAGATTCTTTGGATAGTTTTGATTTGTTTGACTCCAAAATAATTCTCACATAAATAGTGGGCTCCGATCTGCTGGTTGAATTTGAGTATAGCAGTATGTTGATTGTCTCGATTCGATCGTTATGAATCAATTGAATCGATCGTCACGAACGACTGTAATTTGATTCAGAAGATAAATATTTTGACTCTTAAATGAGTTTTGAAAAATCTGCGTAAAAGCAAGTTGGAAACAAAAAAAGGTTTGATAAGGAGCGAATTTGATTCCTAAATAGTAAAGCAATCACCACACAGTCAGAGGTTTTCACGTCATCTCAGCACTTAGTTAATTACCTGCCCTCGATATAACCAAATATTCTCATTTAAAGGATCATCACAAGCCCTCTTAAATATAGTAGTAAAGTAATATTTCTGTTAATGAAATTAAATAATCAAAGGAGAGAAATTTGTATTTCTAAAATATAACATTTGAGATGTGACTAATGCTATGTTTTTTTCCTTGCCTCAAATTAATGCTACGTTAAATCATCCATATATAGGGATCGTTTCAGAATGTACTTCGAAATTTGATAATATTCAAAACTATTATTTCGATTTTAAAATTAAATACAAAGTTTCCTGAATATACCATATTTTATAAGCTTGGTGAGAATATTATTATTTTTGAAGAACACTTGATAATGTTTTGATTAGAGTATTTACAACAGGGCGGATTGGGTACTCGTGGGTTCAATCCGAGCGGATCCACGAGTTCACGGATTGGACAGGTCCACGAGTACGGCGGGACGGGTTATCACGGATTTAGTAGGATAAGGGGCAACCCGACCTGTGGTAAACCCGGACAGGTTGGACGGGCACGAGTTTGGGCGGGTCGGGTTCCCGCCGATTTTTTAATTGATTTTTCTGCCATATTTTTATTTATTTTTTGAATTTTTTTGAATTTTTTGAATTTACCGCGAGTTTGTCACGGGTAACACGGGTTCGGGCGGGTTTATCACGAATTGTCACGGATTTATCACGGGTTGGAACGGGTCGGGAGGGTTCACACGGGTATGGCACGAGTTACCACAGATTGGCACGAGTTTGGCGGGTTCCTGACGGGTTTGTCATGGGATGGGTCGGGTCGAGTCACGGGTTTGACGGGTCACGAGTTGGGACGGGTTTCAGGGAAAATGGGGCTTCCCGCCCTGCCGTAGATCCACAGATTTTTTTCCACGGGTCGGGCACAAATCGGACCACGGGCGGGTTGACCCATCAAATAAATGAAGATTGAGCATAGTTGTGCGGGTAAGGCCAATGTCTTTGTAGAGGTTGAGTATTTTGCTTCTTTGTGATTCTCCTCATTTGAGCATAGTTGAGCATACACCTCTGTGAGTTTGTACGTAAGGCCTTTTGCTTGTAGAGCCTCAATTGAGGCCACAATGCCATCCCATCCTGATTTCCTCGAAACCATTTGTAGGAGCTTACCTACAAAATCTTCATCACTAATGTTAGAACATACTTCAATAAATTTATTTTTTAAAGAGACAAGTCTAAAGTAAAGATTCTCAAAAGACACAATTTTCTCAAATTTCATATTCTCTAACTTTGTGGCTAGATTCACTTTACAAGCATTTTTCATGTGTTCATTACCCTCATATCTAAGCACCAAGACTTTCCAAATTTATTTAGCATTGTTGGAATGAATAAGCAGGGCGGATTCAGTATTTTTGTCAGGTGGCAAGATCTATATTTTTTCCGAGGGGGAGAAATAAGGCACATTTTTAAATATACATGGTTATTTTATAAAAAAAATTCAAATCGTACAAATATACAGTGTTATTTTGCAAAAAAAAATTCTAGGGGGTCAGCTGCCCCCCGCTGGCCTCATTTAAATATGCCCCTGTGAATAAGAAACAAAGTAATAATTTCATGAATTGATCAGCTAAGTATGGTGTGCATTGCATTGTCATTTGAGTATTTGAGGTCTTTGGACTCTTTGATCAAGGTAATACATCAGCTTCATACTTAGGTGTCCAACCATTCTCAACAGCATTTCAAAGCTCAAGTAGACTATGATAATTAACCATACATCTCTTTCAAAAAGAGAAATACTTACATCCTACCCAAAAGATTAGTGATTATTTCACAAACTTTAATTGTGTCATTTTTTCACAAGACAATGTTAGAAACTATCAAGAATTGATCTAATTAATTAGGTATGAACTTTTGTGCTCTGTTTCCAATTGATATTTTATGATCCTAAGGTCAAGTACGATTGTGGAAGTGTTTTATCAATTTCAATTAAAAAATTTAGACTTTAATCACCTTGCTAAAATCTTAATCAAGCAGTACTAAAAGCAATAGAGCAATTCAAGCGATAATGTGCAAATATAGTATAAGAGAGAGGAAAGAGCAAGAGAACACGTTATGTAACGTGGTTCGACATACAAATAAACTAGGCTTACATCCACGAGACTCCCGAATTCAAAATACCTTTAGATACCGATTCCACTAGATCACGAGTCTTCTTATAATTGCGGAACCTATCTTAGGTTTTAAGCAACAAAAGAACATATCTTAGGCTCCAAATCTTTTGCAAGGGGCTACACTGCTCTACAAAGGTCTAATCATATGATTGACAACAAAATCAAAGACAATGATGAACTACTTGATAACACAATGCAGTTCATCTCTCTCGGATTGACAATTAGAGAATTAGCTAGCATAACACACTCTCAGGGTGTGAATGTTGAAAGAGAATGCTCTTGTGCTCTTTCTGGTGCTCAATTAAGTACTTGTAAACTTGAGGAGAACTTTCTTGATGCTTATGATTTGTATCCTCCAAATATATATAGGTTGGACACATCTTGGAGTCTTGAAATCTTGAAATGGAGGCTTGCGTTACATAATTCCTCAACATGTTACATAATATGTTGTAATAGGTTGGAACCTTTCCCTTTTTGCCCTTCACAACTTCTCTGGCTGACTTTCGGGCCCTCCTTGACAGGAACCTATTGTGACGGGTGAGGAACCCGTTATAACGGGTTAGCGTTCCGTTGTGACGGGTTGGGAATGTGTTAGAGTAACGTAAGGCTCTGCCAAAGTCCTCTTCTCCCATGTTTATTGGCTTTTCTCCTCTTCAACCCGTTGTGACGGGTTGGAAATCTGTTGTGACGGATTTCCTTGGATTATGATAACGCAAAGCTTTGCATGAGTATGTTTTGTTTGCTCTTGATGTATATTTGATCGTCTAGACTTGTACATGTATAATTAAGCCTTTGTAACATCAATTTGTACATGTATAAAGCTGCAACTCACCAAAACTCAATTGTACAAAATTAGTACTGATTTATTTTGCAAATTGTCAAATCAAAAGAAAAGTTTTAATCTAACATAATTCATTTAATAGATCTAATGTTTTGAAGATAAGAGAAAAGAGGAAGCGAATGGAGCTCTGTTTTGGTATTGTGTGTAATTTTAATTGAGATAGGGGGTTTGATTTTTTTATGATATAGATTGGTTTGAAGAAGTCTTTGACATATGAAAATCATCAATTGGTACTCAATAGATGTTTGGTTTGTGACAACTACTTTTATTTCGATCATGGTAAAAGTGAAAGGTTAACTACATTGTACATAAATTCAAATGAAGTGGGTTGGGACATGTCTTTATTTTTTGGCATGCATGAACACAAGATCCAGTTGCGCATAACACACACACAAAATGGGAGATTGACCAGAGTTTGGTTAATTTTCAGCAAAATTTGTGTGCTGTTCTGATTGAAACTTGATAACCCGAATTTGAGAATCTACTCGATCACAATTTGTACATGTACAGTAGTCAGTAGGTGCTCAGATGATGCTTTTTGGAAGCTGTCTCCTTTTTCCAAAACAAAACAAAACAAACAGTTCAAGCTCAAATAGCGATGTGTAAAGGTTTATTTTTTTAATAAAGTTTTGTTTTGATTTATTATTTGAAATAGAATAGGAATAGAGCATGAACTTTAGAATAAGTTCTAGCATATTCCTGCATTATTTCTGAAGCTTTAATATCCTTCTAGAGAATTAGAAAGAAGGAGAGACAGAGAGAATAATTGTGTACTGATCTTATTATTAATTACAATTACATGAGGTCTACTTATAATCTTGATTGAGATATTATTCTAACCAATTCTCACATTCTACAACTTCTATAATCTCCTATCTACCATCATTGTAATATTACACATCTCTAACAATATGTACCCGATTGTATTTTCAATCCAATATATTCCTAACACTTTTTTATAATTTATCCTATGTGTGACAGGTACTAAATTGTCTTTATCTATATTTTTGCTCATTTAATTAACAAAAATAAATCTTATTCATATTCATACTCGATTATCTAACGAAAAAAATTCTTGCTCGTATTCATCTTATTAAATACTCTACAGATAGAATAAACTAGTAAAAGAGTGATTGTCTTGTCAAAAGTATCAGGTTTCAAATGACTCTTATCATTTGGTTATATTTTTATTTTTTATTTTGGTGTATTGAAGAACACAATGTGAGCTGACTTCCTGGTGTAAGGTATGACATTATGACAGGAAGCTATTCTTCCACCGCGCAGCATCGACGGACGGTTCAGATTTTCTGCGCTGTAAGTTACGGACGGCTCAGATTTGATTCAGAAGGATCTGATATTATAAAATTTAGCTTGCACGAATCTCGATGCAAATCAAAGACTGAGATTCACTGTGCAGCACGCACAATGTCAGTGCTGCGCGGTAGAAGATCTTGTTCCATTATAACAGTATGTTGCACGGTCAAACGAGGCAGTCAAACTTAACTGTCCGTTTCTTTTTTACTTCGTTATTAGGGATTAGGGAATATTATTATAATTAATCCGATGCCATATTTCTATCAAGATGAGAATATGACTACACAATTTTAAACAATCTTTGGAGATAAGATTTAAACATAAAATTAAATGTTGTAGACATGATTATCATCATAATGTCTTGCTTACAAAATATGACCAGAATGTTTATATATTTGAATATCATAGGCTGTGTTTCAGAGAATAAAACGAACAAAAAAAATTAATCTGCTATTTCTTACTGACATCTATATACTAGTGTCAAAGGCTACCTTCTTTTGGAAGCGGATTATCTACCGCGCAACACTAACGGACACTCACGATTTTCCGCGCTGTAGGCTACAGACGGCTCAGATTTGATTTAGGAGGTCTGATATTATAAAGTTTAACTTGCAGAAATCTCGATGCAAATCAAAGATTGAGATTTACCACGTATCACGCATATTGTTCGTGCTGCGCGGTAGAAGATCTGGTTTGCCTTCTTTTACCTCTGCATGCTTGCGCTAGTGCGGTAGTGCCAGTGTGCCACGCTATTTTGTGCTAACTAGCTAAAAGAGCTATATTCTAATGCTCTCGGCTTTATAAGAAGTACCAAGTACCAACATTTTTTTCTTACCTGGCTAAGAGACAAACTCAATCTTTTTTCTGGGCCGAAGAGGCCCAACATATTCACACCCAGTGAACCCAATTTTCAGGAACTGGCCCATTTATTTATGACAAGAAATTGTTGCGGGAATTATTATAATTTCTGATTTGGACAAACATCCACTGAACTTTCAATCAATGACAAAGAAATGACATTGCAGATATTTAGGATTGAATATTTGCGGCATCACAATCAGCTGCGGGTCGTGATCAGATGATATCAGAGTATTAAATTAAAATATTAAGTTAAAACACTAAATATAAACTACATCTACTAATTTAGCTAAAGAGTTGTTGAAAATATTAAGTTTTAAACTTAAATATGGTGTAAAATTAAGTATGAAAGTTAAATCAAATCAGACCAATATAAAAAAAGGTGACATAGGTTGGTATCGATACAATGCCAGACGTAACCTTAACCAGACTTACATACCTTAGAAGAATTAATGTCATTAGACTACGTGAGAATGGATAGATACATGTTAGAAATTCAACGTAAATCGTTGAGAATTGTTATTACGAGTTCCGCATTCTTCATGCCAATAGTAGAATGTGGACAAATGCAATGCAATACGAGACATATAAATGTAGAACATAAACAAGATTTTTTTTAAAAGTTGCAATCAAAATTTTCACAATAATTTATAGAGTTATAATTAGAAGAGATCATATAAGTAAAATTGAGACTATTTATTTATAGTTTTGGCACCAATTAAAAACTACATAGGTATTATCTTGTATTTATATTGTATGATAAAGATATAAAATTTATTTTATACAACCATATAACTATCTTTATATCTTACATCACTTGAAATTATAGTCTGATTATTTTCTTGACTATGAACTTGTTAATCAACATGTTGATATCCTCTCTAATTCTTTTGCATAGGCAAGAGTAAGGATTAAAGCTGACTAGTTACCAATTTTGATACTGATCTTGTACTATATTGTGTTGGTTGTAGATCAATTGGTGCAATTCAATTAGGGTATCATTACAAGAAAATCGTTCTCTAATCTAAAACAGTTGCAAATAATAAATTCGAATAAAATCGTTGCGACGTGAGTGAAATAAATTAAATGAGCGGAAGCGGTACTTACCTTCCATCCCTACGGTCTCTCTTGTACAATCTTCTTTTCAACGAAGTGCCTCTTGTGGTGGAAGTGCGGAAGCGTCTCGTTGGGCGTAAGCGACCCATTTGTTTTATCCCGGCGCCTATCCTTTCTCTAATGCCACGAACGGAACAATGGAGTAATTCTCTTTTAAATGGAGTGAGAAGTGAGGCTATGCACAGCACATGTGTCCTATGTCGATAACCGGGAAAATGTCTTTTCAACCAACGTTGTAAACATGTGCTGACACAGGACTATTTATAGAGTCGTTAGTGTATTTTGGAATGTTGCCGAATTAATTATCAAATATTCATCAAATATTTGAAATTATATTCTCTCCAATTCTTTTCCAAATTCTAATATTCACTTATGTGAATAATCTTATGAATTTGGTATGATAATTATATTATTCAATCTGAAAAGATAACGACAAATCTAGGGAGCCAATTAAAAAACTGCCTTGGAATGGGTCTTTTGCGGCCACAATAAAATTCATTGCGGTCACAATTGACTTGGTTTTCAGACTTGACAGGAAATCTGCCAAGTCTCTTGCGGCCGCAATGCAGGGTATTGCGGCCGCAATAAATCTTTTGAAAATCAGAAGATTTGTTGCCAAGTCTCTCCTATCCATTACGGCCGCAACCGCAAAGGATCTTCTTGCGGCCGCAATCGCAAAGGATCTTCTTGCGGCCGCAATAGACTTGTGTTTGTGCTGTTTTGCTTGGGTTTTGATCCAATTTGAGTTGGGTTTGGCCCAAACAATATTTCTGACTTTACACTAACATCAATATATAGTCTAATTAATCATAATTGGTCCATTAATAATTATAATTAATTTACTTAAGTTCTATATGCATTCGTGTCCAAAATCTTAGCGATATACGTATAATGCCACTGTATATATGTTAATCACTTTATTTGACATATCCATATATTACTCCTCGTAATATAAGGTGAAGTATGTGACACATAGTAATCATATAACACGTAGTCCAAACTTTAATTATTTGAATTGACGTCTCAATTCCAACAATCTCCCACATGAACAAGTCTGATCCTTTTGATTACATGTGTCTGTGAATCTGGAGATTACTTTAACTTTTCTGTCTTTCTTTTCGTATTTCTTAAACAATTCGATCCACCAGTCATACCAGCACAGGACTTAGACGATAGTCACCACAGTTCCTTTGTGGCTTTATCGATGAAAATCACAGTACCAAATACTTTCTGGATGACATGAATTAGATTTTGGTCATAAAGTTCAGAAATTACACGAGAATGTGATTATACGTGCCTATTTCCGATTGTGTCATCGCTAGTTTAGTAAGGTCAAAATTTTAAAGAAGGAGGTGTGGCTTGCATATAAATCACAACTTGTTGCAAGTCACATAGAACATACGTTTCCTCCAAATCAGACTCTCACATTTTTCACAAACCTTGTGAATACGAAGTCTGTACCGTCATATGTTCTATCTTTCATCCTTTCTTTTGGGGTACTAAATAACTTGTTTAATTTCCAGTATATTTAGATATGTAAGTTGCATATATTACAATTTGTTGCAAATTAGATAGAACATACATTTCTACAAAATCAGGCTTCCACATTTTCCACAAGACTTTGTGAATACGAATGTATGTTCTATCTTTATTCTTTCCTTTTTAGAAAATTAATATTTCAACCTTTTCTAGTATTATGCATAGATGCTTTATGTCACAATATAATTTGAATAATCTCAAAACTGAGTTCATTAGAGTGACATCTTTATGCATCTGAAATCAGATTTTGGTATGACCTCAAAACTTTTCAAAATTCTGATATTTGAGTATTATTCTTTCGTTTTCTATAAGTCTTTTTAAGATTTCGTAAAAGATCTTATAAATACTAAGTATTTTTCTTGAATATGTCGTTATACAACACAATAACATTATGGTCATATATCAATATATTTAATGCTTATAAGGCATATACAAAATACTTAGACTTTATTGCTTTTGATTTCGATCAGGGATATTAATCCTTATTCTTTAAGACATGTCTTACTCCCACATAACTCGAATAGTCTGATTTGTCAACATTTGATTAGATCATAATTTGATAATACTTTTATTGAGACTCTTTAATTGCACATATATTATTTTCTTTGTGCAACTTATAATCTTATGAAAAACTCTTTAATTGTATCTTTAATATCTATTCAAAACTATTAAACATAATGCCATTAATCCTTTTAAAGAATCTTTAAAGAAAAATTCTTTATAACTTATATATGAAGTCTTTTACCGACAAATTTAACTTTATATTTTCGAACGTTACCATTTTTAATTCCATATTGTTCCAAATTTTCATTTGTACTAAAAACGAATTTAATACTTTAAAGTAACGAAGAAAATATTCAATATCGTAAGTAGAAGTTTCATTTTCTGTATATAAGATAACTTATTCACTTTCTAGAGTATATAACTATTTAGTCATGTCTTATAGAAAACTTAATAACCACGACTTTATAGTTGTAATTCTGATTACTCTAGTAAAATTTGGCACTTGTATGTTACTTCTTTGAGTATTTTCTCAACCGAGAAATTGTCATTAAATAACACAAAAATTATCTTATTCCAAAATACCTATCGGCATACAGCTAATATTATTGCAAGAAGCAACACGTCTGTTTGGGTCAATTTTGGGTCATGTGTGTTATTTAACGTCTAGCTGAGTATTTAATCGAATCATCATCTAACAATACAAATTTTCTTATTTCAAAACACCAATGGGCTTATACCCAAAATCATCACAAGAAGCAATGCTTCTATTTGGGCTTGTTTTGGGTCTATGTGTTATTAATTGAATCTCTTATTTGAGGTGGAGTTTGCCTATTGATAAAAGATTTATTTTTCAATATACAACTTTGATCAGATTGTGAACATGGTTCGAACGAAGGTCCTGAAAACCATGTCCCTATTGATATTGACTCAAATTAGCATAAAAACGAGCGAAAGCCCAAGATTTTATTCTAATTCTTGTCTCCTTTTTCGAAAAACGATTAATAGACTCAAGATTTTACTTTTCGATAAATAACCTTAATCAGATTGTGAACATGGTTTGAACGATTAATAGACTCAAGATTTTACTTTTCGATAAATAACCTTAATCAGATTGTGAACATGGTTTGAACGAAGGTCCTGAAAACCATGTCATCACTGATTTTGACTTGAATTAGAACAAAAAACGAGTGAAGGCCCAAGATTTTTATTCTAATCCAGTCTCCTTTTTCGAAAAAACAATTAGCAGACTTTAATAAAATTCCAAGATTTAAATTTCCGATATATATGTTCCTGACTAGATTGTGAATATGATTAGAACGAAGGTCCCAGATCATATCCTCATTGGTCTTGATCCAAAATAGAGTAAAAGGCCGAGCGAAGGCTCAGGATTTACTCTAATTTACGTCTTCTTTTTTCGGAAAGTAGTTTATGGGTTTTATTCAAATCTTCAATCTTCAAAATCTTATCTTTTAAGTCTAATATCTTATCTTTTATCATGTCTCCTCCCACAAACTCTATACCCTCAAAGATCATAATGTCTCAATTGTTTGTGTTTTGTTGGTTTGTAATAATGTCTTTTGGAGAAATGTACTCAAATGACAACTTGTTTACCTCATGTTCAATTTGAACATCTTTAATAATTTATCATTATTAAAGAGTCTAGCTTGATTTGAACATACCCATATTTCTTGAAAATTCAAATATTCATTCAAATTATTTTATGGTTTAAGCAAGTTGTATTTAAAATATATTTCGCTTTATGCTGCAGTACTTTAAACTTATTATATTAGATCTTAACAATAATTGCATCAGTACATTTTCTTTTATTGCGAATAAAAATTCGACATTATATAAATGACACAAATTTATTTAAAATTTATTATATTCCTTAAGTCTTAACTTAGATGATGATAGTAATAAGTATCCATATCTACATCAGATGTTAAGATAATACTCTTGTCCTCTTCTAATATCCATATTAAATGGATTATAGATATTTTGTATTATTTTACATGTGTCATTCTTGTTGGATTCATATTTCATCATTCTTATTGATTTTGACAAAATTCCTTTTGATCCAAAAACTTGGTCATATGTATAAAACTCTGGTGGTTAATTTTAATTCAAAAACTTTTGTGCAAAATATTTATAAATGATAGGCTTTACCAATAAAGGTGCTTATATGAAAATTGAAAGATAACTTATTTTGAATTAAAATGAATTTCTATTTCAAAATTAATTAGAATTTAATACTTGTCTTAATTTGAAACATAAAAACATTGTGATATATATTTATATGTATATATTATACATTTTCATCCTTACTTAAATATCATGTATTTCTAAAAATTATTTTAGTCTTAGGTAGTTTAAAGTTTGAGACTTTTAACTTTCTTAAATGATGATATTTTTAATCTTTTATATCACAAAATTCAAATATTTCAATTTTCCAAAACAACCTTTATGCCTTCATTTTAGTTCCTTTCGTTACAAAATAACATACTAGATTTTACAGTAATAATGCATAAAAAATAACCTTTTTAATTGTGAAATCAACCTTTAAACTTTTATGCAGCATACTTGTTATTTTACTAATTAGGTCATTTCGCTTTCTTGTTTTACACAAACGAGTTTTGTTAAGAATATATTTTAATATTTCTTGTTATTCTTAATCAAAACAAGTTTATATAAATATTATCTTTAGCAATTTGACCTTCTCTTTAACGTTGCCCCTTGATCTTTTGATTTTGTATTCAAAAAATATAAATGACATCATCATTCATTTTTCAATTACCTTTCATTTTATTATATTCTGAATAAAACGTATTACTTTACTCGGAAAAATAAATGATCATGTGTCATTTTCTTTATCCATTCAGCTTTAAGCAATATTCTTTTTAATTTAGCAAACAAGAAAGAATAAACTCCACATCATTTTTAATTAAAGCTTTATTCGATCATATTATCCAAATGAGATATTTGATTCCTTTAATGAACCATCTTTCGATGATATCATTTACTGTATATATCTTGTAGTAGCAAACTAAGTGTTGACGATAAATGATCATAATTACTCTGCCGTTGGGCCAGGTAACTAATCATATGAAACCTTATTCATCACCACACTTATTGCATGCCTGATGATTGACAAATAACTGTCATGATAATCTTCCATGATGATCATTATCTTCCATTGGATCGATTAATGATTACATGAAACTTAAGGATTATCACATATGTCATGCAAGTTATATGATAACTGAAAATATAATTTTAAAAATATGTGTTTAATCATGTAATTAACTGTCATGATTTATTTCTTAGCCACAATTTATAGTCTATTCAAAAACCTTGACATAAAGAACCCTAAAATGACTCCATTACTTTCATTTTAACCAACAATACTATCTAGTACGAGGCCACGAAGGGAGCAGTCAATACTCTTATGTAATTATATTGATGTTTGTATGCATTTAAAATTTTACAGAGGTAGCTTTGGACACTATCAATTTAAAAAAGAATCCTAAGGCAACAGTTATTTATTAACTAACTGTTGTCTTATCTCCTGACAATGACACATGATGACCTAACGTGTGCACGTGAAGAGATAAGACAACAATTATTTATTAAATAACCGTTATCTTAGATCTCTATGACGATTATTTAATAAATAATCATTGGCTTACCTCAAATTTTAAATTAATATTTCTCTTCGGAAACACCCATATGCCAATGGTTCTTTATATGATTCACCAACTCTTTGGACACCAACATTTAACCGTGGACAATGTTATTTTTAATCATTGACATATCTCTTTTTTTGTGATAGTTGCGTATATGAGAATATTTAATTTTAATTTTATTAGAGCGAAATCAATTAACATTATAAATATACTTGATAATTACCTAATCTTATTTTACTTGCGAGTCTAATAGATACTTAATATATAATAAGTAGGTTCAAAATACTTAAATATTAATTAATAAAACAAAATCACACACTTCATAGAGATGGTGAATTTTGAAATTTAAAATTTGAATATATTAAGCCAAGCGTAATCTTGATTTCATAAAGCATAACAGTACAAGTGAACAAAACACGTCGCGATACAATATGTTAATATATATTTCAATTATGCCATATTGTCATGTGCTCGTTGACGCTCTTGATAGTGTACGTCTCTGTGACATAACATATGTCTGCATGCATCATTCACCAGATAGAAAAGTATT
Organism: Eleocharis quinqueflora; assembly: GCA_964058865.1. NCBI lineage: Eukaryota > Viridiplantae > Streptophyta > Magnoliopsida > Poales > Cyperaceae > Eleocharis > Eleocharis quinqueflora. The sequence continues at coordinate 77,930 of CAXKVX010002298.1, forward strand.
CGTTTTTTTAACAAATGAACATCTTTTGTCATTAATACATTTTAATTAAGAAAATTCTGATTATATATACATGATGCGGATGAGTCCGAATCTGGTGCTCGTAAAAACCGTGCTTGTTTTCCTGCTTGTCTCGATCCGACCGTCCGATCGTCATGGACGGCTGTGATTTGTTTCAGGAGGCAGATATTTTGGCCGTTAGATGAGTTTTGAACAGTCCAGATCGAAACAAGCAGAGATTTACGAGCAGCAGATCCCGTTCCGATGCGGATTATCTATAATGGGAGACTGCATGTGAATTAAATCGTGATGCCATCAAAAGTTTCTCTCCAATCGTCTTGATTGGCCCATTTGCGTGTTGGGAAGCTGATCTTCTAGTGCGCAGCACCGACGAACGGTCTAGATTTCTGCGTTGTAAGTTATGAACGGCTCAAATTTGATTCAGGAGGTTTGATATTATAAAGTTTAGCTTGCACGAATCTCGATGAAAATCAAATGCTGAAATTTGCTACGCAGCACACAGAGTGTCGGTATTGCGGAAGAAGATCTCGATTCGTGCGTGTTGTGGGCTTGTGTTGTTTGGTGGCTTCTCTCTATTCTTGCAAAATTAACCCATTATATAGTGTCTATAATCTCGGAAAAGTTCAACCCGGAAAAAAATAAAAATAAAAGAAACGAAAAGAAAATTGGGTCGAAAAAGATCAGTTAACCACTATAAATAACGAAACTATCCCAACCTTTGTCGACCTTCCTAATATATTTATTTCCCCTTGCAAGTTGCAACGTCTCCCCTGCTTTCTTTCTTCACACCTTCAAACTATACTTCTTCAATTCGTCTCTTCTGTATACAAAAGAAGAAACCACGATGAGTATCTCAGTTAATGGTCAGTCTTGCGTTCCGCCTGGCTTCCGTTTCCACCCGACCGAAGAAGAGTTACTGAATTACTATCTGCGAAAGAAGGTCGGAAATGAGAAAATCGATTTAGATGTGATCCGTGATGTAGATCTTAACAAGCTTGAACCATGGGACATCCAAGGTATATATGTAATGCACTTTTATGTGCTTAATTTTGTCAGTGTATATACGTGCAAGGTGATAAGTTCAATTAAGGTGAGTGTGTACATAATAAGAGTGAGATCATTTGAGTGTGACAAGGTACGGTAATACGTATAAATTTTGTACAAGGTCATCCACAAAGGTCAGATTACGTACTGTCATAAAACCTGGTGTACTTTCACTGGTTGGCTCTAATTACCCTCATCTTTAATTGTTTAATAAAAAATTTCAGTGAAAGTCAAAAGAATATGAAATCAATATTGAGGATCAAGGATACATACTCAAGTACTACTAGTCAAGTATCTAGTTAGAAGGGTATGTCATGCATGCGCTCATCTTTAATAATTTAAATTGCCATATTAATTATATTTTCTTAATTTTGAGAAAGATATTGCGTCCTCCGTCAATATAATTTAAATGGGGTCAAAGTTCTCGTGACATCACAGTTGCTAATTGCATGCTATAGTTAGCAATGTTTTTTGACAAATGGTTTCTTGCATTAATTTCAGTAAGAGTAGAAGTAATATATATATATATATTCAAAGACAAATTCTTGCAAATGCAGAGAAATGCAAGATTGGTTCTACACCCCAAAATGACTGGTACTTCTTTAGCCACAAAGATAAGAAGTACCCGACTGGTACACGTACCAACCGGGCAACTACAGCTGGCTTTTGGAAAGCTACTGGCCGAGACAAGGTCATATATAATAGCTTCAAGAGGATTGGCATGCGCAAAACCCTAGTTTTCTACAAAGGCCGGGCACCACACGGCCAGAAGTCCGATTGGATTATGCATGAATACCGACTAGATGAACACATCGACTCAAATTCTCACTCTCATGTAAGTCTGATAGAGAAGTATGAATTTAACTAACATCTTTCTGCATGACACTGGTTAATCAAGTGGTACATAGAAAAAATTAAATACATGTGTTAAATGTGTACATAATTGGTATAATAATGCATGTAGGTGGCTTGCCCAATTGGAGAGGCAAATCAAGAGGACGGGTGGGTTGTTTGTAGAGTATTCAAGAAGAAGAACCATCTAAAGGCCATTTGTAGCCCAAAGAACTGTTCATCTATCACAAGTAATGCAAAAACACAGCTCATGCACTCTGCCAGCGATGATACACTTGACCACATATTACAGTACATGAGCCGATCATGCAAACGGGATACTGGCAAGAGTTCCAACACATCTACTAAACTTAGTTTTAAGTATGTCAAGCCTATTACAATTTCGAGCACGTACGAGAGGTTCATGAAATTGCCGGCACTGGAGAGCCCGACTTTCCCGTCTTCAGATCTCTCACCGACATGTAATAGTCAAGAGAGCTACATGCAGGATATGGTGCAAGCAGTGGTCAACATGGACCAGAGTTACAACACAGGTGACGGTATCACCGATTGGGCAGCAATGGATAGACTTGTTGCTTCACACCTTAATGGGCATGCAGACTCAGCAAATCATGAACTGGCATGCTTTGAGGAGCCAGGTTTCAATTTCTATCAAACTAGCAGGCTTCTAGTGAATAGTACTGGAGCAGATGAGAGTAACCAAGGTAAAAGTGATATTACTAATAACACAGGGTCTGCTGGCCATGATGGTGATCTATGGAGTTTTGCAAGGTCGGCATCTTCGGTTCCGGTTCAGGTTCAGGTTCAGGTTCAGGTTCAGAGCGATTAAGCCATGTCTCACTATAGTGGAAAAAATAACAGGTCTTGAGCTTTTCGAAAGCAATGACAATACAACATAGCTTCTACTGCTTTCATCACTCTCTGTTTGTTAGTCTCTACCAGTACCAGCAAATTTGAGCTACATGCATAAATTGTCAACATATCTAGTACGCATATCATTAATTTAGAATTTTCTTTTGTTGTTTTCTTTCATTTTTTTTTGGGGAACAGGAGAAAAGTGGTATGGTGGTGTTGGGGGAGGGGTGAGATGGACTGGCACTGTCACATATGGGACCAGATCAATATTTGTTGACACAAGATAATTAGACAAGGAGGAAAGAAATGCCCATCAACAGAAGGGAAGAGCAATCAGATTAATTAAGGTTTCAATAATTGTACCTTTTTCTCTTATTTTTCCTTTGCCTTTTCTTATCTTCTCCGTTTTGTACAAAATATAGGGACGTGTGTTCCTCTATTTTATATCAGATATATTCTGACATGTTTGTTTTTAGTGCTTGTAATATATATAGGCGTAAGAAAATTTTCTTTCTTTCATTCAACATTTTATTCTAAACTTATATTGAGGTATAATATATAATTAAACCTGATCGTCGTTTGCTAGCTGCAGTATGTAGATAGATATTGTCCCTTCCAATAATTAAACTGAGAACGTAACCAGTGCAGACTGCAGAGAATAAAAAAGAAGTAAACTTAATTATTATGAAAAAATAATGATGGAATAATACAGCCTACAAACTTGCGGTGCGCTGTTTGCGGTCATGTTTTTGTGGTGGTGACAAGAGAAATAAAGGTAAGAGGCGAAAGGTGAGAATTGGTCCCACATGGGCCAACCTTTATTATTTTTATGAGAAATGTGGTGAGTCCCACCAACTATGCGTCTCGTCGTTCCGCTGCTCCTATTTTGCACTGCAACTTCAACTTCGTAGGTTGAATATGATCTGTATTTTAAAATTTTATTGAAGATCGAAATTTACTTTTCTTTATAAATATTTTTTATTTTTTAAAAGAGTGGAAAACCATTTGTTTTGAATAGCTAAATCATTGGGTTGATGAATTTTTAACCTATCTTACAAAGAGTAAAAACGTTTTTTTTTAAAAAAAATGTGAAATTCAATCAACAAGAAGATTTTAATATGAATATGATATTCAATGATTTGAATCAATTATTTGAATAATAAAATTGAAATCAATAGTGTAAAATATCGTTGAAGTTATGTTTTTGTAAAATATGGTAAGCATCACTCTTCTCAGAAATTAAGTTGTACATATACCAAAGCACAAGCCTACTTTGACTAAGTCTAAGCCAATACTTTTTCTTAATTTTGTTGTGTCTACACAGTACACTACACTGACTTTTATCTTTGACAAAAAATTAGATAATTCAAAAGACAGGTACAATGAGTACTTCAGTTCATCTGAATTTTTTAATTTATCGAAATTAATGAAAAATATTCTTTAAGAATCACATGAAAAAAAGTGAATTACTTTTTATCAGTTTCGATGAATTAAACGATCCAGATAAACTGAAGTATCCAGTGTATTAATCTTTTGAAGTATTCAAATTTTTGCATTTATTTTTTCTAAAAGAAAAAACATCCTAGTCCCAATAATGTCTTTCCCACAAGAGCTCACATTATCATTGAAAACAAGGTCATTGGTTATAAAAAATAAAAACCAAACTCACTTCAAATCAACAGCAATATTCTTTAATTTTTAAGTGCGGTGCTGGGCATATTTTTGTTTAGAATGTAAATTAATTATGTTATATCTTGATAATTAATTAGTTAAAAAAATTCAGTTTTGTTTCTTTGTTTTAACGAACAATAGTGATATTTCTCGTGCTTTAACTTGTAAGATTAAAAGAGAAACCAACATTTGATCCATTTTGCATTTTCGTTACTAAATATATTTTTTTGTATTGTAACAATAGTATGAGGGGCAGATTCAGAAACTTTTTAGGATGATTCAAAATTTAAGTTTTTTTCGGGTGATTCAAATGATGCATATTTTAAAAAAATTCAAATTATAAGCATCATTTCATCAGAAAAAGCTTCAATTACATAATCAATTTTGAAATTTCATAAGCATGTTTTCAGAAAAATTTCAATTACAAGGTCTTTTGAAATTCTTTTTAGGTGACCAACCTTGACCTGTGGTGGCTCCACCACTGCATAGTACCTGCTCTTTTTTATCACATGTGCATGTTTTGAAACAAAAAAATATTGTATTGATTTAAAATATGAAAGTAATGAAGTCTTTTGTACCAGCTATTTCTTGGAATTTGTTGGATTTTTTTTTGGTGAAATCAGAATGATTTTCCATCTAATAAAGTATTCATAATTACTTGTAAATAGCCACTACTTATTGCAGTAGAATAGCACTAACATAAAATAGCCGGCACTAAAAATCTTTTTTTAACGTTATATATACCAAAAATTTGTGCTATTTAGGGGTGCAACTGGATCAGATATTTATTCGATTATTCGGATTCAGATCCGAATTTTAACGAATATTAGATATTCGAATTTGAATATTTTCGAATATGGATACATATTAGGATAATTTTTATCCGATACAAATACATATAGGATTGTGAATTTTGAACTGTATACGGATTTAGATAATTATCCAAATTCGATACCTTTGAATTTTCAGATATCCGTCAAACATGGAGGCCCAAGCAAACCCATTATATTTATATTTCTTTTTTAATAGCTAATAAATATAAAAACCCATTATATTCCTTTTTATATCTCTCATTATATTTCTTTTTCTTGTATTTCTTTGTGAGGTAGCTGTAGTCAAACTAATTTTTTATTTTTTATGAATATGATACCAACTTCATTTCGGATATGTATTATGTCATACCAGCTTCAAAAAATTTGAAAGAGAGATCTATTATACTTTGTTTCTTTTTTGAAGTTCAAAGAAACTCATATTAATAAATTACCCCACTATTTATTTATGAGCATATCATTGTTATTATTTTTATAATATATTTATTTCACTTAACTATCCAAACTACATCCGTATTGACATTTGTATCCGATAATATTCGATTGGTAACCGTATCCACTTATTATTCGATGTATCTTCGTATCCGAAACTATTCGAATTCTTTTTCATATTCAAAAAATAATAACGAATATGTATACAGTTTGATTATTATCCGTCCAGGTCCGATCAGTTTGCACCACCGGCTGTTATGTCGTGTGATAATGTTAGACTATCATGTTACTTATATAGTTTTAAAATATTATATGATGTAGTTGTCATTGTTAGACTATTATTTGTTAACATGATAGGTCCAAATGTCAACATGGTATATTTACCTATATAGAACCTCAGTACTAAATTTCCAGATTTGTATATTAGTTTTTTTTTTTTTTTTGAGCAAAAGATGGGGATCTATGGCCCCAAATTTCATTAATAAGAATTAGTATTACAAGTTAGTAAGTAATTACATGTTTATGTACATGAAAAGTAATAGATGATCACATTTGTTATCTCTCAGAAAAGAAATCTACACCAAACCATAGATGTCCCTCATGCAGTATACCTCTAGTGATCTCCTGTATAGTACCTTCTTCTCCAGAAAATGTTCTCTTACATCTCTCTTTCCAGATAGCATGGCATGTGAGTGCTTCTATTGGTGCCCATTTTTTGTACTGCGGAAGAAAGAGAAATTCTTTTGCTTGGAAACAAGTGAAAAACAATGCAAATTGTTGCGTGCTACATAGCACAGTTGCTATGTAGTCTCTAAGTGCTACAATGAACATGCACTTGTGAAATAAATGCTTCTCATGTAATATACTTGTGGTGATTTGTATATTAGTAAAACATGCATATCTCTATTATGCTTCTCATGTAATATACTTGTGGTGATTTAACTATATATTAATTATTCTGTCAATCACATGCTACTGTATGTCAACTTGACTGAACTAATTAATATTATTCAGACATTAATGCCTTCTCTGAACTTATGTATGTCCTAATGTTTGAAAGATTTCTTAATATAAAATGAAAAAAATATATTTTTCCCCTCTGGGAATAATAGACACAACAACAACACACGAAAGTGCAGAGAGAACCAAATCTTTTCAACCACTGCATGCCACTGTTCTCTCAACTGGAGACTGCCATTCAACAAGACAGGCGGGATGCTGGGCGGCACTCTTAACGGAAAATTTTCACAGAAGGTCATAGACCCAAAAAGTTCAAAAGATAGGACCAATGACACCGTAAAAATTGCACAGAGGGTCAGGAACGCAACTATTACTAATAGTTGCGCCCCTAAGAAAATTCGATTTTTTTGCTGGATTCAAGACATTCTGCAGCTGCTTTTTCAGATGTGGGGCCTACATTTAGGGGCGCAAGTAATAGTTGCGCCCCTAAGTATTGCTAACAATTTTTTTGCTAAGTTATGATTATTAATGCTATATGCAAAAAAATTGTACATTATGACTTAGGGGTGCAACTATTACTTGCGCCCCCCTAAGAAGTAGGGTCCTTGAATTCAGCAAAAAAAGGGTATCTATTCAGGGGCGCAACTATTAGTTGCGCCCTTGGCCCTCTGTGTAATTTTTAGGATATCATTGGCCCTAACTGTTGAAATTTTTTGGTCGTTGGCTCTCTATGAAAATTGTCCACTTAATGAATGTTTTCATATAAGGATAAAAACAGAAAAATTTCAACAAAACAGGGTCAAAAGATGTTAAAATTTTCACAGAGGATCAAAAGTGTAAGTATTACTTGCACATATAAATATATTTTGTTATTTCTCTGATTTCCATATATCTTTGCAGTGCCTTTTCAGTTGTGAGGCCTACAACATAGGGGTGCGTGCAACTAATGAACTGCTTAAGAATATCATTTTAATAGTAATAGAAGTTTTAAAATTAAATATAAAACTAAGAAGTTTAAGAAATAAAAAGTTAATAATATTAATAATAATTATTAATACGAATAAAATTAGTAAATAATATAATAAAATTAGTGAAATGATTCAATATAAAAAATGGTGGTGATTATAGTAATAATGATAGTGTTGATAAATTTATTAATAATTATTAAAAACGAATAAATAGTAATAATATTGAAAATAATAAGAAGTTTAGAACTTTATTAATAATTATTAGAAATAAATAAATAGTAATAATATTAAAAATACTAAGAAGTTTAGAACTGTATTAATAATTATTAAAAACAAATAAATACTAATAAATATTAAAATATAGTAAGAAGTTTAGAACATGTACAATTATGATATTTGTCTCAAACATTACGAGAAATATAAAATGGTCTAGTGACAAAGAGATTTAATTAGAGGCACTCGGATTGGGAGAGGGCTTGGGTTTAAATTCCCCTGCTGGACCATTTTTTCATTTACCATAGGATCACTAGTCAGTCAGAGATAAGACCAAGAGTGCAAGCGAGGTCCCTAAGACTTGTGTATCTTGGCACATCTGCCTCTTTTGTACAGTACATTCCCTTTTTTCTTGCGTAAATTCAATTTTGAAATTAAAAATTTAGCTAATACTCAGAACAAATAAATTCTTCGATTAGTAATTTAGCAAAATTTAATTGTTTTAAACAAATTCTTAAACACAAGAAGTTCTTTAATTATGACAAACAATAACAAACACAATGAGTTCTTAAATTGTCTAATAACCTAAATTCACCCACTCTTACCGCGACCAAGATTATGATAAACGGATGGAGTATACATCACTGGTACTCTAGCCTCCCTAGTGATTAGCACCTCAATGGCACAAAATCGTTGTCCTCTTGCTGAGAATTTGCGATTTGGCTGTATATTCATCCAGCCATGATGTCTTTTTTTATCTACCTTACTGATTCATCCGATGTGACTATATATCTCTCCAAGCCTATCGGACGGCCCCACCTCTATATCAAACAGTACAACTATTTCACGCATTTGTATATATATATTGGCAACTTATTGAGACCTTGTATTTTGCACACTATTTACATTATATTCAAATAAACACCTACCAGCTGAATTGAGAAACCAGATGGTTAAATTCCCCTGCTGGACCATTTTTTCATTTACCATAGGATCACTAGTCAGTCAGAGATAAGACCAGGAGTGCAAGCGAGGTCCCTAAGACTTGTGTATCTTGACACATCTGCCTCTTTTGTACAGTACATTCCCTTTTTTCTTGCGTAAATTCAATTTTGAAATTAAAAATTCAGCTAATGCTCAGAACAAACAAATTCTTCGATTAGTAATTTAGCAAAATTTAATTGTTTTAAACAAATTCTTAAACACAAGAAGTTCTTTAATTATGACAAACAATAACAAACACAATAAGTTCTTAAATTGTCTAATAACCTAAATTCACCCACTCTTACCGCGACCAAGATTATGATAAACGGATGGAGTATACATCACTGGTACTCTAGCCTCCCTAGTGATTAGCACCTCAATGGCACAAAATCGTTGTCCTCTTGCTGAGAATTTGCGATTTGGTTGTATATTCATCCAGCCATGATCTCTTTTTTATCTACCGTACTGATTCATCCGATTTGACTATATATCTCTCCAAGCCTATCGGACGGCCCCACCTCTATATCAAACAGTACAACTATTTCACTCATTTGGATATATATATTGGCAACTTATTGAGACCTTGTATTTTGCACACTATTTACATTATATTCAAATAAACACCTACCAGCTGAATTATGAAACCAGATGGAGCCTCGTATAAAACTAGCTAGTGACAAGTTAAGGCATGCAATGGAGGGGCTGCAAGTGAGACCAACCCATGTTAGATTAAAAAGCATTCAGGCAACTTTAGGAAAAGTGCCTCTACTATTGCTGGTTGGTAATGCTGTACATGCAATAGTTGACTTAATCATGCAAAAATGTGCATTTTTGTTTATCTCAGATCTTTAATTCAGAGTCCATAGAACCAATTATATATCTCTGAGACATCTTTTTAGGATAAAATAAGGGTTAATATATATATAACAACTATTTGATTTCTCCTAGTTTAGACAATGGATTTGGAATAATTAACTTCGACGCGAAAGAATATACTTTAGTCAGTACTCACTTATTACACATAATTTTCAAATCTCTGAAAAATGATTTTAGGATGCATGCAAGATGTATATATCTTTGTATTACTTTTCAGTTAGATGGAATTTACTTGACAATTATGACTTATCTTTGATGTGCGAACAGAATGGTTTATTGGAATTATATTGTAATTTTAAAATATCAACAAATATATTTTTAACCATTCACAACTATTCCTTAATTTCGTATATATTTAGTATAACATATTTATATTTTTAACAATAATTATATTAACATTATTTTAATATATAACTATATATGACTAATTCTACTATGTATAAAAATTATCTTAGTTGCATTATTATTGATGCAAAATATATTGAATTGCATAATTATTGATGACAATTAAAAATTCTAATAAATTTGTGTTTAAAACTTTTGTCATAAGTGACACACTCACTATATATACTGACCAAATCGTCGCCAGCATTCGACTAGATATTGTAGAAAGGATCTAATTTAAAAGAAAAAAAAATCCTTATTTTTTTTTAGAAAGAAAAAAACATATTACGGAGGTTTACTGGTTTAGCGGTCGTATATAAATAAAGTATGCATGCATGTCATCGAGGTGCAACTGCCATGCATGTAGTAATGAATTAGTTCCCTAATGCAATTAATGTAAGCAGAATCTTTTGTGGAGAGCTTAGCGATAAGGCATTTCATAAAGACTTTTGGACTCACTTAGGTAGCTAGCTAGTATCTATATAATAATCCCTGGAAGAATAATATAGGAAATGGAGTTCAATTAATTGTGGTCCACGTGCCTGCTAATTGTAATTAGGGAGCTGATATATCGATACCTCCATCGATACCAACAGGACAGGTCCAATTGAATTCAGTTTGCATTTTGTTTTTTCTATGATGCATGTTGTTTTTTGTATTATGCATATTGTTTTTCTTATTATGCATATAATTGATCAGACGCTGCACTGAAAACGAATGTCGCTACGCTCATCGACGCAGATCGCTACGCTCATCGATGCGGACTGGACGAATCTAGTTGCATTTATTTTGAAAAGTTGTTCTAGTTATTATGCATGTTGTTTTTTTTATTGTGCATGTTATTTTTGTTATTATACAAGTAAATAACATGCAAAATAATACAAATAACATGCATAATAACAAAAACATCATGCATAATAACGAAAACATAATAAATCATAAGTATAACAAAAAAACATAATGAACTTAGCATATAAATCATAAGTATTTGACTGTCATTCATGTTTTTAGATGCACAATAACAAAAACAAAATGCATAATAATGAAAACAATATGCATCATAAGTAAAACAAATTTTCATAATAAATCATAAGTAGAACAAAAAAACATAATGACTTAGCATATAAATCATAAATATTTGACTGTTATGCATGTTATTAGATGCACAATAACGAAAACAACATGCATAATAACGAAAACAATATGCATCATAAATAAAACAAATTTTCGTCGAAACTCAACTGGACGTGTCCAGTTGGTATCGCTGACGGTATCGAAGTTGGGATCCGCGAAACATTTTCCTTGTAATTATTAGGCTTATATACGCACGTGCATTTAAGGATTTGACAAAATTTGTATGGGTCTGATCCGGTTCGGGAAATTCGTGATCATGACCCAGTCCGATCCGATCCGAGGGCAAATTCATGCGGACCCGTCCAAAAAAAGTCGGAGGCTAAACACGAGTTGCGGTAAAAAAATTTGGAAAAAAAACCCGTGTTAAATCCATTCCAAACCCGTGCAAAACCCGCCGAGAACCGCCGAAACCCGTCGAAACTCACCAAAACCCGTCGAAATCCGTGCAAAATCTGTCCCAATCCGGGAATAACCCATTAAATTTAAAAAAAGAAAAAAATTCAAAAAAACCCATCCAACCCATCAACCCGACCCGTCCAGAACCCGCCGATCCGCCAACCCATGGACCTAAGACGGGTTACAGCCATCCTGCAAAATTTAAATCCGTGGAAATCCGGCCCGACCAATCTGTTGGACTGGCCAACACGTGGACTGGCCAACTCGGACCTTTGTCAAATCACTACGTGCATTCCATTAAAAAAACCAAATTGTCACTTCTTTTTAAGTTTTTAAAATACACAATTTATTTACTGTTTAGTTTATTAATTAATAAAGAAAATAATTATCAATTTTCACAATACCAAGAATATTCAAAATTTAAGAAACAAATTTATAGGTCTATATCCAAACACTGACATTTGAATAGTATATTTTGTGCCTCATTCTTTCTTTTTCGAAATTTTTGATAGCAGCTCCCAAGTGATCTCTCTCTGTCTCTGTGTTTTTTTTATGTCAGTTGTCAGTCTCCAACCAACAAATTAAGTTTATTCAGCAAAAATAAACTAAAATTTTACAGAGAAACGAAATTAGAAAGGTAAGAAAAGAAAGTTAAACCTCTATATAATTTACTGCAGAGTCAATTAATGCAGTCTCCACTAATTTGCCTGAATTTTCTAGTGGACCTTCGTCTATATATGATGCAAAAAATGAACGTGTAATGCAGCAGCAAGTACGTACATGAGAAGTAATTAAAGAGATATTTCTATATTTTCTCATCAAAAGAGAAGTGTTCTTCAAATGGGAGCTAAGTTTCAAAGTGTGTGGCGCTTCCAAAATGAGGTGTTCGCCATTTCATTTATTTTTCCTTCCCATTTCATCTTTTCAGAGCACACCATGAAGCTCGATCGGCCCCTTAACCATGATTAAATTAAGGTCCTTTGGATACCTTTGTAGGCAAGATTTTGTATTCACCGTAAACTGCTTCATTAAACTTTTTCTTTATTTTGATTGTTGAGATGTATTTTTGTGATTATAGAAAAATTAGAAGATTGACTTGACATAAAGAGATTTATTGTATTTATTAATTATGAGAACTATTGTTATCATGGCCCAATTAACAAAGTTGATTAAGCTCCCACAACTTATTTAGACAAAGACCCAATTCCTGTCTCGATCTCTCCTTGATGATGATCTCATCTTGTCAATTCTTGTTTCCTTTATAAATTAAAATTTGCTAGATAAAATAGTTTGGTAGGTTTGAGTGTGACACTGAATTGCTGCTTCAGTTCAAATTGCACACCCGTGCGCTCTTGGTTCTTAAGTAATTATTGAGAGCCATGCATGCTTGATGCATAGAACGAGAGAAGATTTTTCATTTTGTATGGTGGTAGTTAGATATATACACAACACACAGTTAATCATAATCATGATATTAATGATAGGCTTTATAATTATTGATTTAACACACCTATAGAATTTATTCATAAGCTTAGAATATTTGAAAGGGAGAAAAATGGATATTTGATTGGGGTATAATTAGAATACTGCAATCCATATGCATCTAACATGGAATTAATTAATCAAGGCTATCAAGTAGTTGTTAATCAAGATACTTAGTTAAAACATTAGTGGATTGGGTATGCCTGAAAAAAGGCATATGGTAAAGAGAGCTGATATATCGATTCCTTCATTGATCTCTCCATCGATTTCAACATGATGCGTCTAGTTGAGTTCAGTTTACATGTTATTTTTGTTATGATGCATGTTTTTTTTTTTTTGTATTATGCATGTTGTTTTTGTTATTATGCATATAATTAACTGGGCGCTCCACTGAAAACGAAGGTCGCTACGCTCATCGATGCGGACTGGACGAATCTAATTGCATTTATTTCGAAAACTATTCTAGTTATGATGCATGTTATTTTGGTTATTATGCATGTTATTTTTGTTATTATACAAGTAATTAACATGCAAAATAATATAAATCACATGCATAATATGATAATAACAAAAACAACATGCATAATAACGAAAACATAATAAATCATAAGTAGAACAAAAAAACATGATATACATAACATATAAATTACAAGTATTTGAACTGTTATGCATGTTATTAGATGCACAATAACAAAAACAACATCCATCATAAGTAAAACAAATTTTCGTCGGAACTCAACTGGACATGTCCAGTGGGGATCGATGACAGGATCGAAGTTGGGATCGGCGAAACATTTTCCAATGTTAAAAGAACTTATTTCAAATGAAAAATTTGACACTATTAATTTGTATTCAAGAAACAAAAGGGAGAAATTTATAAAAAGAATCCTAATTAATTTTAGTGCAAAACACATTTGAAATTATCTTCCTGCTATTGGAAGTATTCTAATTGGTGTTAATGAAGATAAACTTGTTATTAAAAATCGGATTTTTGAAACTTTTTACATTAATAGTAGTGTCACAAAATAAAAATAATAACAATATGTGTGGGCCTGCACTTCTGTGTATGGACTTGTAATAGCTTTCAAAAAAACAAGCTTTTCAGGATGAATTAGACTTTATAAGTAAAACTTGGTTATGTGCTTGGATTATTGGTGGTGATTTCAACACCACAATATATGAATCAGAAAAAGAGTGTCTCATTTGATCAAATTATAACACAAATAAGTTTAATAGTTGAATTGATGGTTATGCACTAATTGAGTATAAATATAATAAAAATACACATGGATCAGAGGTGGCTCTAGTCCTCAACAGGCCTGCCTTGATAGTTTTTTTGTAAATAATATATGGGATAATATATTTATTAATTTTAGAACTTCTGCATTATTAAGACAGACATCAGACAATAACTCTATATGTTTAGCAGTGGATTCAACTTGTTATAATCATAGTTATCAATTTAGGTTTGAAATTTTTTGGCTTGAAAAAGATGGATTTGATGATAATATTAAAAGATGGTGGTCTCATATATATAATTGAATACTAATAAAGCTTTTGAGTTGAAATTTCCAAAGGATAAAAAAGTTCCCTAAAAATCAAGCAGATAAAAGGAAAGAAAACAGGGCAATTCCAGAGGCGATTTCAGAGGCGATATTCTGCCAAAAGGCAAAACTTTCCTACCTTGAATGGCGGCGCTCACAGGGCCGCCGCCACCTAACCAGGAGGAGGAGATACCATCTGAGGGAAACCCACAACGGGTGACACAACTCCGGGTGACACAAACCCGAGAGACATCTCATGGCACCCCTGATCACATGGAGTACAAAACTGAGATAGAACATGCAAGCAACAAGATAGAGGAGGCGAGAGACTTGACCAAAGAACACCAAAGCAAAAGACCCTCCTATGCACAAAAGCTAATGGGGGAAAGCATCCTCTAGCAAGAGACACAAGATTCACAGAGAGAGAATGCAACCCACGGAAACGACACACAAACGAAACTGTCGATATGGGAAATAGAGGAAGTTCAGATTCAGAAGGAAGGCAAATTTGACTCGATCACAAAATAACTAAAACTCACTCAAATATCATTAAAAAAAAACTCATTTTTCACTACAAAATAACTAAAAATACACTAAAATTTGCGTTTCTTGAAAATCAAGCCCGGGCACTTGCCCGAGCTTGCCCGTGCATGGCTCCGCCACTGCCTGCATTGCATGTTATTTGCATTCATGCCGCACGTGAGATCCGATATATGGATCGTATAACTTATTAGTTATGTTATAGGTAGATGTGTATTATACTATATGTATATCGTCGGGAGTGATGAGAGTCGGACCGATGATCACCAGTTGAATGTGATTTGAGGGCATCGTGTTAGGTGGATCACGTACACAATCTAAACGCCCGTGGGGTCTCCTCGTCGGGATGTCTTCAGAGACAAAATTTCGTAAGTTGTGTATACAAAATTATTACATTTAATAGCTGATAATATTACATAAAGTTTTGAATGAAATAAATCTAGAGAGAAACAGTCAAAACAGAGGATAGAGTATTGCGTGGAGTACCGTATTTAATACAAATGGACCCACAAACAAGGCTGTAGGCACCAACTACAACAGAGGGTTGTTGACGGAGAGCTACATTACGCTAGATTTCTCTTCCGTGGGTGTGCCAGTGCCCAGGGGCGGAATCCAGTATTCTCGCCAGGGGTTCAAGATTTACGGTTTTTTTCAGGGGTTCGAAATGATGGTTATTCTTAGAAAAAATTATTTTACATGGTCATTTATGCAAAAAAATTTCAAACATATGATCATTTTTGAATTTTTTTAAAAATATATGATTATTTCTGAATTTTTTTTTTTCAGAGAGATTCAGCTGCACCCTGAAGCAAGATGGCTCCGCCGCTGCCAGTGCCACACACCACTCACAGAAATTTGCACTGTTTTTGGAACAGGCCATCAGCGGGGTCCACCACACAAAAAATCGTAAACGTAGTATTGTAGTAGTACAATTGCCATTTATATACTGGTTCTAAACTTGAACAATGGTATACATTATTCTAATACTTCGTGAGGCTTTGGCGCCATATGAAGAAAAAATAAAAAATAGAAATATTTTGTAGGTATATAAGCTGTTGGATACTGATATGTGAAGAGTACTCTTGGATTTTTAAATTGAGTCTAACAGTTCACTATATTTTTTTGTTTTAACGAATTTTTAGGTTTATGTTAGAAAAAGCCCAACACAATAAGGAAATATAATGCAACATATTCATTCTCCTGTCAACGGTATCAACTTGCCACTGATGTCAAGCTTATCTTGATTCTTCTCCCCAAAATATTCTATTTATAATTCTACACACCAAAATTTGAATTTTTTTTCTATTATACCCCAAATTCTTGTTGCTAGTTCAGTTGAGGAGGATTAGTAGAAATTAAAAGTAGCGTTGAATATAAAGTAATGCCTGTTTCCTAAAATTGGAGTAGAACTAAATGAAATTGCAAAATATCAAATTATTGGAATAAGGTTTACAGTTAAATTAAAAAAGAAATGCCTGTTTCCTCAAAAAAATAAATAAACAGTAATGTATGAGAGAGATTTGGCTTCTTCCGAAATTCAAATTGTACTTTCGCTATAAAAAATGCAGCACTCCCATCAGCGCTAGCAGATGCAATAAACTCTGGCAGATGCAACAAACTTTATTTACATCAGAACTCTAATATTAAGCTTTTAGTTGGACAAAATTTTCATGTGATTGAGCAGTTTAAAATCTCACGAGTTTTACAGAAATATAATTTTAACGTCACTATTTCTTCATTTTTTTCTTTTCCTCTTGTATATCAATACCTCCAAAGTGCGAGAAGTTCGCAAAAAAGTAATAGATAAAGTTAAGAAAAACTAAATCATCATTCTTAATCTTCTATAAATCTTGCAAATTAATACCTCCATCAATACAAATAGAGCTCGATCAATCACAACACAAGCACAAAAGAGAACCTTCTCAAGTTTTAGATTAAGTAGTGATGAATTAGAAACTATTCCTTAACCTCCAACAATATGGAGGATCCGTCGAGTCCACCTAAGCCTTCCTTATAGAATGGTGGAGGACCGTATCATTTCTAATTCCTCCCTTGGTTAGTTAATTCTCTTCATTCCTCCCAACCCTCTCATGCATCTTTTCCACTTCATGCTATTTCAGCACTTTATCATTAAAAATTATGAAAGATAAGTAAATCAATTGATCCACGGTGTCATTAGGTATAAAAATAAAACAAAAAAGAAAGGTTTGAAAGATAAATATTGCTAAACTACCTAAATTCAAACAAATCAGTACTACCTAAAAATAAAATAACAAAAGGATGCACTTGCATGTTCAAAGAAGGCTAGTGTTGACCTTAATTTAGATTGGTGAGTGTTTTGGATTGTGAACGACACTGATGTTTTGGACTTTACCGATGAGGCTCGGACGACACTAGAATTTGGGAGAAAATTACCAAATCAACACCATCTTTCTCAGAGGGAATGAGCTTGAGTTGGGAGATGAAACAACGAGCTAGGATTTATAGAGAAGATTGGAGAGAATCAGCGGGTGAAGATATTTATCACTTGGGTGGTGAAAAAAATGGAAAATATAGGCGGGAAATTGTACTGAAATTTATGTTTAATAAAAATCACAACAACACCTTTAAAAGAAAGCTATAAGCCTCAATCGATGAGTGAACTGTGTTTTTAAGGTGCTCTTGACTCTGAGGTTCTAGGTTTGAACCCCAGGACACAATATTTTTTCACATATTACAATTACAATTACAATTGTGAAATTATGAATTTAAGTGCAAGTACATATCAAAGCTTTTTGAAGTGGGCCGGATACAAAGAAGAAAGCTGAGAAAAATAATAAAATATTGAATGAAATTTAGGGGCGCTATTATCAATAGCGTCTACGGCCATCTATAATTTTTTTAGAGATCTTAGACTATAAATTTTAATCCGACTCAAACATACGTCCATTATGAAAATTTTCCTAATACATTATGTTGCACGAGTGCATGTGCGGGTATCGTATCTGATACGATACCTGTGCGGCGATATAGCAAATTAAAAAAATCCTGAGATACATATTGGGCTATATTTATTAAACTTTAATTAAAAAATTAATTAAATATATTACAATTTAATAAATGAATTAACTAATAATTTGCTTGTCTTGGGTTCGAATCTCCTCCATGCATCATTCTTCACTCATATTTCTAGAGATATAACAAAAAATTCGGCAATTTTACAAGACATGTTTGTCACATAAAGTATAGAAACGCATCAGAGATCAAATTTGTCGGTCAAAGTGAATAAAATAATCGGATACGTCAATCACGGATATGTCACGTCTCTAATATACCACGTGGTACATCCGATACGCACCCTAAAGATCGTTCGAATATTCGAATAATAAAAAATGTTCGACACAAATATCGTAAAATATTTGAAGTATCAAAATAGCATAACAATAATAATAATAATACAATAATCTAGACAGCACAATCCTGAATGCACGTGCCGAACATTAACTAAGCAAATAAAAATATTAGAATTTAAGTAAAATGAATATAAAAGCAAAGGAGTGAAACCAGACAACTAGACAAGCAAGTGATATCAGATAAATAATTGGGAGAAAGGACCGTACGTACTGCTTAAGAGAAATTTTAGATGGACTTCTTACGTAAAATTGACACGTATTGAGTATCGACCCATGCATTATCTGATTATTATTTGACCAGAGAGAGACAGAGATACACAAACTGACAGACAAACAGCATTTCACCACTGTCGTTTGTTTCTTGGTGTTTATAGACGCGCAAACTCAAAAGAATAGATAGTTCAATTCGTTTCCCCACCATTAGAGAGACAGAGAGCTATGTATCCTGGAAAAGGTCACCTTTTTCTCTTCTCTCTTTCATTAGGCACAACGGCACGTACCAAATGGCACTAGTACATTCCACACTTTATTTTCTAATTTCATTTTTTTTTGTTTTTTTAATGCCAGTTGTACATGATGTGAAAACCTAGCTCGCTGGAATTTTATTAGTGATATATATATGATCATTGACAGCAGGACAGGTCACTTTATAACCGCATCAATGTAACTCAAGGCATATTTACAAACTCCTTTTAAGATAAAGACAAAGCTAATTCACTCAATTTTATATATTTGTAAAAAAATCTATTTGAATTTCGAATACAATCTCAAATAAAAAATGTTATCTCTATTACTAGATTAAATTAAAGCGAATCATTTTTTATGTCTTTACTTAGTTCAGCTTCAGTGGAGTTATTCCATATAATACTAAATAGACAATGAAAAAAAAACATTACAACTCCATGAAATAATTTCATTCGTCGTGGGTACCTTTTTTGTGTGTCCAAATATCATACTTTTAGTGTTTTATATTTAAGAAACGAAAGTCTTTTTTAAGAAAAGATAGAATTCAAGCTCCCAAATTTTATAAAATGACCACAAACAGTGATCAGTGTCTACAAATTATTTTTGTACAAAGAGAGAAAATGAAAGAAGAAAGAGGACGAAGAGAAAAAAGTGTGAAAAAAATTAAGGAAAGAAAAAAATAATAATGCAATAGCAACTATAAAATATGCTCTTCCACTGGCTAGTGCAATTAGCTTATGGAGAACCATGCCTTCAGTTTCGATAAGATCTCCCTTACTGTTTGTACTGGCTCTTAATTTTTGTCTGAGAAAATTCTCCTAAATCTCTCCCTCCATAATACGAACACTATTGTTATTTCCAGCTTACGATCTTTCATGCATTTAGTCGACGATGTCAACAGTTGCCTTGATTCTGCAATGGTGTATTTGCAACTGATTCTTCGATGTTGTGCGACTATGTCAACCATGTATTCTCTCAAGTGTTTCGCATATTTGAACTGATGAAATAAGTGCTCTACTGTTTCCATGTCTTCGTTACATGTGTGGCACATGTTCACCAATGACCATCCTCTTTTGTTAAGGTTATCTACCGTGGTGAGCCGATTCCTCAGCATTAACCATGCAAATATGATGACTCTTGATGGCGCTTTGATTTGCCAGATATGGGTTATGTTGGATTTCGGAGATGGGGCATTTGCGAGGAAGTGGTACACTGACTTGGCTGAGAAAATTTTGTTGCCTCTGGTCCATACAACCTTGTCTGGAGACTGGGTAAAGTTAATGAGCTGAAGTTGTTGTATCAATTTCACCTTTTCTTGTTGTCCTGATGCATCGCTATGCGTCTGGTGTGTTGTCAGCAAACTGTCATTAATATATTGGTTTACTGAGGCATCCCTATTTCTTGCTGCCGTTCTATATAGGTTGGGGAAAACATATTTCAATGGTTGGTCTTGCCATGTATCATGCCAAAACTGTATGTTCTCTCTTGTACCCAATTCGTGTTTGGTGCAGCATTGAAATATCGATGCCAACGTTGCCAATTGCTTCCAGAAAGGAGATGCATGAGGATCACTCCATGGCCTTTGGGAAGGTAGTTGCATTCGCGTAGTATCTTTCCACATCGCTGTCTGATCAGAATGCCAATGCCAACACCCTTTATTAGGAGAGAGTCGTTTGCTAACTCGAGATTCCTTATCCCAAGGCCTCTCATCATCTTTGGCTTAGTTGCAAGTCTCCAACTTACCTTGCACAATCCTGCTTTGTTGCCTTGCATTTCTTTAAACCCATGCCATACAAAATTCTGTCTCAGTTGGTCTAGCTTTTTCAACATCCATTTGGGTAGTTTGAACACAACCATGTAGTATTGAGGCAATGATGAGAGTACTGCATTCACCATCACCACCCTGCTTCCAATTGACAAAAGGGCCGCTTTCCATCCTGCTAGCTTTTTTTGCATCTTTTGAATGAGAACCAGGTAATCTGCTCTTGCCAATCTTCTATTTGATAATGGTATTCCCAAGTACTTGATTGGAAGACTTGCCACCCTGCATCCTACTGCTGTTGATAGTCTTTGTGCCAGTTGCTGCCTTGTCGATGTTATCACTAATTCTGACTTGTGCAAGTTCACTTAGAGTCTAGAAAGCTTCCCAAAGATCTGTAGTATCAGTTTAACTCGAAGCACTTGCTGTATTGTTGGTTTCAGAAAAATTAGCGTGTCGTCCGCACGAAGCAAGCTTGTTCTACACCCTTCAAAGCACAAAGTTAAGAAGTTGGCAATGTTTAGTGCTTGCTGCCATACCGACAAGAAATCCATAGCCAAGTTAAACAGGTAAGGGGACAGTGGGTCCCCTTGCCTTAGTCCTCTCTTGAGTCTGATTGGTTTTCCTGCAACAAAATTAACAATTATTCTCGATTAGTCTTGAAGGATATTGCTTTGCACCATTTTAATCCAAACCTCTGGTAATCCTCTAGCGCGTAGACATTGTGAGAGAAACGTTCAATCCAGTGTATCAAAAGCTTTATATATGTCAGTTTTTAATATGGCAATGTTCTTGTTCTGCTTTTTGCTACGTAGATAAGCTCTTGACCGTATATGAAGCCATGTTGGATGTTTCTTCCTTCCAAGTACCATGTTTGATTTGGCGTCAGTAGTCTATGCAGCAATAGTTTCAACCTGGCTGCCATTATCTTTGAGTATATTTTTTGAATTACGTTTACCAGGCTTATTGGTCTAAAGTCGTTTGCACTATTTGGACCTTCTATCTTTGGCACCAAGATTATGAAGGAGTCATTTAGTGGTGCAAGAGACTCAACTTGGCCTGAACCAGTTGCATTTACACACTCATCAGGTCTGGGACTATCATGTCTAGAAAGAAGCGATAGAACTCGCCCGGGAATCCATCTGGGCCAGGAGATTTGCCATGTTTCCAACTCTTGATTGCCATTCTTATTTCTTCCTCATATATTTGACTCACCAAGGCTTCTTTTTGTGCTACCGAGATTGTGCCATCTGGGTATAATTGTGAAAATGCAAACTGCACAGATTCCCCTTTTTGAGTGCCCACGAGTGCACAAAAGTGATCAAAAAAGATTTGTGCCTTTTGTGCATGCTCTGATAGCTCACAGTCATCTACACTGATGTTGGAGGTGCTATGTCGCTATAGAATGAAAGAACTTTTGTATTTTTATTCCCCTCCATTACCCATTGCCTCTTTGCTCTTTGCTTCCATTTAATTTCTCTCATTTCTTCAATACCTTACAGTCTAACAGTAATTAAATCTCGAGTCAGCTTTTCCAGAGGGGTAAGAGCCCTAGTCTCTTCTGCTTTATTCAACCACATGAGTATCTTAGTACAAAACGAGCCTTGGTCCTTAATACCAGCCATTGCCTGCTTGCCTTTCTAACTCTTGCCAGCTAGATTCCTAACTATACAAGTGTTGTTGTTGTCCAAGTTTGCTGCACCAATTGTACATATTATGCCGACCTAAGCCAAAAGTTTTCAAAATGGAAGGTGTTCGGGAGTGGAAACTTTGTTGTCACTTTGCACTATACCGGGCAGTGATATAAAATATCTGATTGCATTGTCGTCTGTGTTATATTTGGGAAAATTGAGTTCCATTCTGTCGATATCAATTGCACCAAACGTGGGGTTGTCAATCCCTCTTGACCATGTGTAGCGCCTTCCCTGAAATGTCAGGTCAACCATTTCCAGTGAATTAACTAGTGCAATGAATGCCCTGTCTGGCTGTCACTGCCTATTCGATCTATCCGTGTTGTGCAAAGTTTTGATTAAAATCTCCAAGTATCATCCACGGCATTCCATCGGTTGGCTTGTGCACTTGCAGCTCATCAAAAAATTCTACCCTGTTATGGTGAGATGAAGGACCATAAACACCTGTGATCTTACATGTGGTGTTATCGAAATTGAGCTTCATTGTGACAGAGAGGCAGTGTGTTGAAACATGCAATGAGATAAGCGTGAGCTTTTGCTCGTTCTAGGTGAGAATTATACCACCCGAGGTGCTGTTTGCTGACAAGACCTCATGCTTATTCAGCTTGTGCCCTGTGATTTTCCTCAATTATTGCGGTGTGACCGAGGCCAGTTTTGTCTCTTGGAGACAAGCTAGGTCTGTGGCATTTTTGGAATGAAAGGATTTAACTCTGAAACACTTATGTCGGTCATTCAAGCCACACACATTCCACATAACAAATTTCATAGTCCTTCTGTAATTCATGATAATACTAATTAGCATACAGCTACCCACTTTCACTTCCTTAACAACAAAAACAAACTACAACTGACATAACCAACCTTCCTACCTACAATCTCCTACCCTAGCTTTCCTCTCTCAGAGAGGCAAATCAAAGCCTGGCACGTACATCAATGGTACCGTGTCCCTTATGGGTGTGCGCAAACATTCTTCCTCTACTTGATGTGGGTTAGGGATATCAGGATTTTCTGTTTCGTAGACCATCTTCCTTATATTTTCATCTACCTCTAAACTCGAGCATTGTAGAATCTGAAGCACTTGGCTGGCTTGCAGTGACTCCTCATGCGTGTCCAGGTTGAAGGTTACAACGCTGATCCTTGCCTTTGCTCTTTCCTGAGTTTTGTCTGCCTTGGAATTTTCCACCATACCGCGGTTGCTCCTATGAATCCTTGGGCTCCTTCTCGTTGGGATTGTCATCTGTTTTCTTCCTCTATTTGTAACATTCGCTTTCTTGTTGGCTTTGCCACTGGCCTCATTTGGAGGAGTGCATACTGTTGCAGCTTGGGGAGGCATGTTGCCTTCTGTGGTTTGAGCCTGTATTGCAAGAACATTTAAGAAATGAAAGTTAAAATTGGATAAGTAATCATTGTCGGCATTTTATGAAAAATCAGTAATTTATGAAAAAAAAAACTAACTATAATCATTATACTTAGAAATAAACACAAAAAGTTACTTAATAATCAGTGTTAATTTATAAGAAAAACTCACACTAATCATTAACACACTACTACAGATTAAACCTTTAGAAGCGGACCAAAATGGCTTTTAAAACCGGATATAGAACCACTGTTATTGGAAGGGTTGTTAAAAGTTACAATGGTCCGGTTGGGGCTGAAGATGATAGAAAGACGAAACCATCTTCGAAGGAAGTCATTCTTGGAAAAAGACACATTGTTGATCCAACTGATAAAAAATGGTATGTTGTCATTCCTGGTAAAAAAATACATTGTTGCTATTGGAGACGTCGTGGATGAAGGAGACTACAATAAATTTGACGAATTTGCAAGAAGTTAGTATTGATGAGTCTTGTAATTTGCGTTCAGGTAAAATAATTTACTAATTTAATTGTTGTGTTCTCAAGTTTATGCAATTTTAAATATGTTACTAACGTGTGTGTGTATATATATATATAATTCGGCTATAGTGATATGCATATTTAGTGAGCAATCGTGATATTCATTTTTTCGTTGGATTTCTTTAATTAACACCAATTTAAGTTGTCCAATAAATTATTCATATTGAAATCTAGTGGGAAACCAAATTTTGTGATTTTACCATCCTTCTAGCTTTTTTCTAAATATTTTTTAAAAATATTCCAGTTTAATATTAAAAAATTACCTCTTTGGGATTGTTTTTAAAAAATATTTAAAAAATTGCTAAAAAGCTCTAAAAATCATGAAATTTAGTTTTCTACTAGATTTTAGTATAAAAATTTATTGGACAACTTAAATTTCTGTTAATTAAAGCAATCCAACAGAGAGAAAAACACATAGCACGAATGAGAGAGAGAGAGATAGGCTAGGGTGCTCCATGGAGCACCAAACCCCTAATGCTCCACACCGTATCTCCAATTTAAAAATTCCAATGAATGATCTGAACTGTTGAACATGATCTACATATTGAAATCTACTTGGAGATTGAATTTTACATTTTTTTTTATTTTTTTTGGTATGTTTTAGAGAGGTAGGAAAATTGCAACTTTTATTGGTCCAGAAACCGTTTGATTAGCAACTTTTCTACCTCTTTAAAAAAATAGCAAAAAAATTCAAAAAAATGTAAAATTCAATCTCTAAGTAGATTTCAATATGTAGATCATGTTCAATGGTTCAGACCGGTGGTTGAAATTTTCAAATTAGATATAACGAATGTGGAGCACGAGCGATTTGATGTGTATATATACATATTTTTCAAATTCGCATCTATCTGAAAATGTTCTCACCGCCAAGTCCCCAAAATCTTGCATTTATCTATATCTCCTCTTTTCTAAACCCCTCGTTTTTCTCTCCCTAATCCCTCATCTGGTTGGCCTCTCTAAACCCCCCAGTCTCCTCTTCTCTAAACATGTTTCAAGTCCATCACACCAAATCTTAGCTCCGTCCCAAAAATCTCGCATCGCTCTCTCTCTCTGCTTCTTTTAAGGTAAATGCTAGTTCAGTCCAAAAAATGTCAGAGCAAGTCTCAAATGGCAGGAAAAGAAGGTCGATGATAAAATATGAGAGAATTAGGGCTTTGAAAAGGACAACTACCATCGACTTCGATGAAAATGGCACACCAGTCGAGAAGTATGCTAGTGATTTTGCCAGCTTTGCTGTCATGTTGGCCAAGGTGCGACATGCACATATTGGAGTTGGAAAGATGTTCCACAAGACGATAAAAATGATATCTGAGCCGAATTGAAGATAATTTTATGAAGCCTCTGGCATTATTTATGTTATATAAGCTCTCTATTAATTATAATTGTTGGTTCTCCCAATAAGACACTACAACAAAAAGGTCCAATTGAGACCGTATCTGTGACCAAGTCCGATTTGTAGCAGATGTAATAAGTTTTTTGGGCTCGGGTGTTCGAATGTTGGGCTAGAGATGAAAAAATCGAACTCATCGCCGAAACAAGCCCAATCGCCGAAACCATTTCAGCGATTTCTCAAAAAACATTTCTCTCTCCCTATCGACATTTTCTCTGAAACCTAAAACCGCCATTGACGCCGCCTCTTCTGAGATCGACACGCTCCTTTCGATGGTTTTCTGAGATCGTCAATCACCATTTCTCTCGATGGTTATCTCCGTCGCGCATTTGGGGAGGTAAAAGCTATTTCTTCTGCTGTTGGATATAATGGTCTCAGTAGCTATTAAGTTGAGTTTAAGGTGATTTTTTTTCTTTATTTTGTTTCATTTCATTTTATTTTATTCTACATTTTGTAAGCGGTAAGCCACATGGTACTTAAATGAATCTTCAACACCCATTAACTCACGATTGTGCAATTGACTAAAATGGAACTTTTGGCACCCAATTATCTTGGCAATATGCCCCAATTACCTACCTTCATGAAACAACAATTTTATGCTCTTGTTCAATTAACTCTGAACTTCACAATCTTTGCTTCTTTTGCCTCTTTTACACCTCTAGAATAGGGAGTCAAGGGATACGTCTCTTAGAGTAGGAGAAGTCACTACTGGAAGTAACACCCTGAGGATACATCGCATAAAATTGTAGCTGGAACGAGCCAACATCAGGTGCCATTTTTAAATTTGCTTTTCATCATTTTTCCATTTAAAATTGGCAAATTGTTGGAGCAACAACAGGGGCCAATAAAATGTTTTGTTATATTCTATTGTTCCCCAGGTACGTCTTTATGACATCGCTTCCCAGAAAAGAGCGATCATGTCAATAGATTTTCGTGAGTCACCAATTAAAGCAGTGAGAGAGGACACAGATGGCCACACTGTTTATGTGGGCACAACGATTGGTGATCTTGCTTCCTTCGACATAAGAACAAGTACTTAATGCATCGTTTTGGATAGTTTGATATCCAATTAAGAAGAGCTAAATTTGGATTTCGGCCATATTGAGCTCATGTTGCTTGTGGGTGCGGCGAGCATTAGCTTCTAGCTCATGCGGATAGGTGGTCAAGCCATACCCTAACTGAATGACATGGTATGTATGTGAATTGTTATCTTCCTCCTCTTCAAATTTTGACAATTTTAATGTTCAGTGTTAGTCATTTCGGCCATATTGACATGATATTGTGAAGCTTGTACAAGTTTTTGCTCTTGACTTGAATTGTTATTTTTGCAATATTGATTTCTTTAAACATATTCTTTACTGAGAATTTTTATTTTGTTTCAGACTTGCATATAATTCATCATATTAGAAGCAGCGGTTATGGGCCTTCTTGCCGTGACAGATTATTGATAGAGTTGTCGAACTATTTTCAATTGAAATGATGTTACCTTTGCGCAAATATTCATAATAGGAATTAGGAAGGGAGCAGAGTTCCAGTCAAGAGTTCAAGCATATAATGTAATGAGTTTCAGAATTTACTAATAGGATCAATTGGTTTTGTAGTTGCACCATGATTTAGGATCAATAAATAGATATGTAATTCATACTAGGATTCATCCCATTCATGAAAAATTGAGTGAGGCAGCAGTTTAGAAGGATTTTTTGTTTTGTTTTAGATTTGGTCTCAGATAATGCATATGTGGCATTTAGGACCACTTGTAATTTGTGATATTTGAATTTTTGTATTATAATTTGTCGTTTGCAATTTTGATGTGTATTAACACTATTATTGCTATAATGGTATTCAGACATAATGAATAAAAGCGACGTATTATAACCTGCGACCAATATGTGACCAATATTAACACTTTTGATTTGGTCTCAGATAATGTATTATAACCTGTGACCAATATTATTTGATCTGCGGCCAAAATGAAATGACGTCAGCAGCAGCACAATTTGCGACCAAAGTGACGTCATCTGCGACCAAAGTGACGTCAGCACATACCATCTGCGAGGCCCAAACTGCGACTAGATTATTTGCGATCGGAGCTCGTAGCAGAAGCGCATCTGCGACCGGAAATATACTATCTACTACCGGTTTACCGATCGCAGATAAGTGTTTCTGCTGTAGTGAGAAGTATCAATCTAAATATTTTCATTAAATTTCATTATTCTGGAACACAAGTATTATGTACATACATTGGATACATGCATCCAGATATTATAAAGATTTGTGCAGGAAAGTTAATAATAAGGCATGGAAACATGTGTTCTTATTTGATGCATAACAATGCACAGCTCCCAGTATCAAGCTAGATTTTATGGGGTGACGAAACACGTGCAAAAAGTGTTTGACAGAGTCGGTATCCAGCATGCGATCAATATACTTTTGTATCATGATGCATGGGTTAGGATAATTAACCATCACATATTTGTGCACTTATTCTCAATATTTTATATATCTAACAGGAGTTACAAATCAATTGCAGGGGACTGACAACTTCTTATTGTAGACCTCGCGCAATGCCTTGTTCTTCTTAGGGACTCTCTGTCCCTCAATAGTACCGACGATCTTGAAGATCAAAACAGTTTTGGATACGTAAGACTTACATAGAGCAATGTTCATAGTTCAATGCTTATATTGGCTCATATAGGCCTATTTTTGTAAAATTGATATTGTATGCACTAACAAATTATATACATTTCATTTTTTTCAGTGCTCTACGACATTGGATGATAATAAAACGACGGTCAATTTCACTTCACAATTAATAAAGGATTTTATAGCTCCATTTTGTTAATGATCGGTATTAAAGGTTGTGAAATAATTTCCAAAATGCCACTATGGGCCTTTAATAGCGGCTTTATAGAATGTCGGATATAAAATGGGGGATATTAAAGGTCGTTTTTGTAGTAGTGGTATGTGACTTCGTATTTTATGTGTATATATTGTGTATTGTGATACATGTATATATATGATAATATGTGATTGTATGTGATATCGGTATCAATCGATTGATATATTTGTTTTTGCTGATTGGTTATATATAGCTGCAACAATTGTATTATATGACTAGCAATAGAGGCTAGCCATAGAAAACAAGCATCATATAAAAAAATAAGGTATGTTAATATCAGATTATATAACAACTTTGGTATAAAAGCTGCAGCGAAAAAATAATTAAAATAACCATTAAGCCTGGACTAAAGAAGCACCTCAGTTTAAAAGGCTATATATTTAAAACTGGGATTTATGAACGATCCGCTATAAAAGGGTATCTTTTATATCGGACGGTCCATATTATTCGGTATAAAATATTGTCTTTAAAAGCGAACCTTTTTTGGAATCCGATATAAAAGGTCTTACTTCTAATAGCGGACGGCTCAAATATTTAGCAGCCTCCTATAACACCCCTCTAGGTCCAGTATTAAAGATCATATTTGATCGGTATTAAAAGTCAAATGTGAATAACCATCAAAATGTTAAGAGAATGAATTCACATCAGAGGTTAATTAATCATGAATAATTTGTTAGCATAACAATAACTCCACTATAGAGTAAATTAAAGATGCGCCACTTTGCACGCTCTCATTTGAAAATATGGAGCAAAGGGAATCAGATCTCAGCTGATCTCTCTACTAATAAACAAAAGCTATACTACATGGTGCTTTTCTCATATATGGTGTCCCTTTTACCTTTTCTGAATA
>CAXKVX010002299.1:0-22435 GCA_964058865.1 Eleocharis quinqueflora
GTTGTGGAATTCACCAGTTGGTTCTCCAATTAGGTCTGATGCAACATCAGGTCTCCTCATTATCTGCTCAACTCGAGCTGGCATGTTGATGCCTAATTTGAGTGTAGACCACCTAAAATCATGTAATAAGAAATATTATACATTTGAACTTGGTTTTCTTGAGAAATAAAACATGGTCCACAAGTACTTTATCAGCACTATCTATCAGAGGGCACTGTATAAACACTTCAGCAACTCATTTGATTAGTACACAATGAAATCAGGCAGGCAAATCACGTGTCAGACATGCACATATATATCAAATGATAAAAGTGTTGGTGTAAGTATCACACATCAATTCAGATAAAAGGTTTGAATTTCAGTTCAATAATCTAAAGATAGTTTCAATTAGAACTGATCCCACCCGAATTGCATTTAAGTGGCCAGAAGTAGCTGTTAGTGGCACTCAAAATACTTCAGTTATTCATCAATAGCAACCATACAACAAATACAGTTGTACAATGTACGAGGAGAAGATTAGTGAAAGAGTTATTCTCTTGGATAGTACCTTGTTAAATCAGAGTCTTCTGAATGCGGAGTGCCATTAATTTTCTTCTCAGTATCATCATCTGTTTAAATCTTTAACAATTAGAGCACAAAACTAATTATTTGGAAAATAAAAACTAGCCAAAGAACATATATACCTGGGAGAAAGTGTACCCCAACAAGAAGACTGTAATCCATAATTCTCTCTTGCTCCAAGAACTCAGAATCTTTATCCACTTGTCTATTAATAATAACAACAAAGAATGATATGAGGACAAGTATTTTTTTTTTTGGAATAAGCATATGATATGCTATAAATTGTAGGGAAAAAACATAATCAGACATCTTTTTAACATGAGATTATGGCCAAAGTTGAAAAATCAAACCAGTGACAGGCATTGGATTTCAAATCAACATCCGCAGGGAAGGTGACACCCTAACCAATTTAATAGCATGATTCTAAACATATCAGATGCGATACTAGCAATTGATGAGTTTTTCTAAGAAGAAAATTCATGACCATCATGGCTAATCATACAGGTTGCTATATGGACCATGACTAGTATCTAGTTTATCAAAAGGAACCTAAAAAAGAATTTACTTCATTTGATGAACATAAAATAAAAAGGCATAGCATCTATGCACCACTTTACTGGTAAATTAAATAAAAAAACAATATGAGGTAAATCCAAACAAAATGAATGAGCAGAAATATATTGAATTAATACTTGTACTATAAAGAAATCAAATACAAATATAATTAATAGATAATAATCTATTGCAAATCTAACAAGCATGTTATCACATTAATAAATGCAAGATTATTACCTTGGTATTGATTTGAACTATACCTATACTGAAAAGGAATGCAAACTTTAAAATTATTTATAAAAATAGTCTAAACTAAAAGTACCAAAAATATTACCTACAAAACTCGGGGAACCATGATTTCTGCAACCTAAAAATAAAATTAAGATCAAGATCTTTCAGTGTAGTAGTTTCATCGATTTCTGTTTCTGGTTTATCAGTTGTGCGACCATGTGAAGATCCTTTCAAGTCAAATCTCCGGTGAATAGGATAGTCCGTACAAAAAAGGTTGCCCATTATTACAAATCGAACCTGTGTTAAAAAGATTAACGGTGTTAGCTTGTAGTGATGTTAATTTGTTTTCAATCTTTTACCAATTTTTGCTAACCTTCCGTTGAGTCGTCCCAGCTAATTTGACACAGTGCAAGCCAAAAAATCTTGTGACTAATGTATTTTCAAATGCACGCACATGATTGTAATAAGACGGAAGCATCCTCAAAAGAACCTATTGAAATATTAACTGTGATGAAGTTAAAAGTCAAGATAAGAAATGAGCAAAATAGTTTTGCTGCCACCTAATCAGCAAGGGACCCCAAGATGAAGTCAGAGCAAACCACTTTACCTTCACTTCTGATTTCTTCACTGTTTTAATCATGTACTTATCATCACTGGTTAAATAAAAGAAACTTCCACTCTTTCCAGGCGAAGAGAGTTCTCTAAGGGCATTATCCCCACAGATAGAAAGCATATAATCTGCTGGATCTACCTTGAACAGCTTGCGTAGTGTCCTGTAAGAAGTTAGTTGTAAGAAGCATTTCTGCATTTAACTTACCCTTTGTTTTCTCAATGTGTATCTGTGCTTCTTATGTTTAAATTTAATTATATCTCGAAGAGGTATCTCATGTACTGTAAATGACTTATTTTTTAACATTGCGCCATAAAATATTTTATGTTTAAAAAAATATGTTTTTTTATAACTCACATTTTGAAATTTAGATCAGTGGAATGTTTAGAATAGCTCTTACTAACCTGAAAACCATGGGACAGTAGTCTTTCCATCGGAAATCACAAGACTGATGTGGAGGAGTATGTTTGGATCCTTCTGGAGGAAACCTTGTCCATACCTTCTCTTTCGGGTCAAAAGCAGATGACTTGAGATCCAGTGATGTCGGAGCTGATTGCTTCCCTACTGCATGTCTGTCCTCATGATTTGTCAAGATCAAATAAATAAAGTAGATTGAAAATTAAGGTAAAAATGACATAAAAAGAAAATTCATTAGGCAAACTAACATGCATGGGTACAATATTGTTAGGTTCCTTTCTTTTGACATAATCTGTAATTCACTATCAAAACTAAAGAAAGTAACTACTAGTCTGTACTAAGTAAAAAAAATCAGTATTGTGTACCTAAATTAGCATAAAAAAATGGGATTTAGTTCCTCATGACAAATTTTTTTTTTATAATTTGCAATTTGCTAGTATTCCTGCCTATATCTAGGCTTTTGTAAGATTTCACCAATTATGTTTTATGATGCTGGACCAAATACACTCCAGTGAGTTGTTGTGGAAGTATACTAACTGATAAACAAAATATATATTAAATTGTTGGCTTTCCGATCCTAAGGCTGATTAGGTCAATTCAAATTCTTTTATACTAATTAGGCCATGTCAATGAAGGGGAGCCATGGTGCAATGACCAGGAGGTCATGGGTTCGAGTCATGGAAACAACCTCTTGCAAAAATGCAGGAAATGCTGCGTACAAAGACCTAAAGTGGTCCGACCCTTCCCTGGACCCCGCGCAAGCGAGAGCTACGTGCACCGGGCTGCCTTTTTTTTAGGCCATGTCAATCTAATAATATTGAATGGAGTTAAAAAAAACAAACAAACTTATATTGTACCTGATCCCCAGTTGGAGATTTAACATGAGTTCAAAATTCCTATGCCCTTCACAGATAGTCTCCCCTTGCCTCTTTATCTCTGCAGGTGGCCACCTCATCATCGGAGCCACCATACCCTCTTCATTCCAATCTTCTTCCCCCTCGCCATCCTCAATAGTCAAACCAGCAAATGAAATTGCACTTTTTGAAGGTCCCCTGAACCAAAGCTTCTTCATGGTTGGCATCACTGTCAGGACCTCTTCCGGGCATACCTGATAACAAAAACATGTATATGGAATATGGGACTACCATCCAACCCAATGCAATGCAGGATATAATCAGTCACCTTTCTTTTTGTTCCTACTTGTTGCAACTAACAGTTAGTAAGACTTCGCTTATGATCAATTAATGATATCTAATACTTCATTCTAATTGCTAACAAAATCAAACCAATTAAAAATCTAATTTTATTTTTTAAGTTTTGCTGGAAACTGTATACTTACTAATCTTGACAAAAATGACCAATCAGCAATGTATTTCACACTGGTCAGACAACAATACCATTCCTACCTCGAAATCACTTCTGCCTAATGTGAAGAAAATCTCTGGATCTCGAGTTGTTGGAGAACTTGGATTCTGGGATGGATAATATACACCCTTTTGTTGGAGTGAGCCGTTCTCCATGCTCCAGCATCCAACATAGACACTGTTATCAGGCCATTTAAATGTGCCACTTCCATTTGGTAAGCCATCTTTCCAGCAACCATCATACCTTTAAATATGCACATAGAAGTGTTAAATGGATGTGTATACAATTTATTAATTCGAAATTCATTTCTTCTACTAGCCGGAGTTAAAAACTAAAATAAGTATCTTTTAATTTAGTGTGTTGCCTAAGTTTGAGCAAGCAAAATGTCATTATAATATGTGTATTATACTAAAGTCTTTGTAAAGTCCTTTTAAGTTCTCAAAGGAAAAAATAAATCTTCGTTTAGCAGATTCACCTCCTCTTCTTCTCAATTAAATTTTAAATTGGTGAATATAAATTGATGACGTCTTTCATTTTAACAAATGACTCAACTGCCTTAGATACTGATAATCAAATCAGAGAGATGCCTAATTGAAGTATATGCCATAATTCTTGTCTATCAGCAGATTATAAGCCTTGAATAATTAGACTAATGGACAACATTGCGCCTTGAATTTGCACATTTAAAAGAGCTTTTCGGACACATTGATATTTTGGACCACCATTAATCATAAATATAAATAAAATAAAATAAAATGTCAATATATATGTCTCAAATCTTGACTGACATCAAAACAATGTACATTGACATAAGCCATTCAAAAATATATATCGGTTGGAATAAATAATACATATACCTGTAGCCATCTGCCCACACAAGAAGCCCGCGACCATGTATTGCACCGGCCATCCAATCTCCTGCGTACTCATTGCCATTTTTCCACACATACTTCCCATGTCCATCCCGAAACCCATGCTTCCATTCCCCATCATAATAATCTCCATTGGGGAACGACTTCTTGCCATGTCCATGTTTCAAATTCTGCAACCAGTTGCCCCAATAAGTGTCGCCTGAACAACTCGTGTAGGTCCCAAACCCCTCCATGAATCCATTTTGAAATTCTCCTTCATACATAGCACCAGAAGGCCATAAGAACTTGCCCCGGCCACTTGCACGACTGCGCCGCCACTCTCCTTCATACATGCATCCATCCGTCCAGAGGTACTTTCCTGTGCCGTGGGGCCGGCCACCTCGCCAGTCACCAGTGTAGAAATCACCATTGGGAAGATGCCGGTCCACGTGTTCAATTTCTCTCTCAGCTAAAGGAGAGTTTCCTTCGCTGTTAGTCGAGGTGGGGGTAGCAGGGGCCGTAGACATTGTTGGAAAGACGAGGCTGCGCCGGTTCAGGGGATGATGCTTTTTGAAGGTCCTGTCCCAAACTTTGGACATGATATTGAGGTTATAACTTTGATGGATTGAGATAATGAGATGGTTTCATTCTATGTGAAGAAAGAAAGAGAACTAGGAATTGAAAGGAGGCTTCTGTTGTTTCAGAATTAAATTTCATTCAATTTTGGAGAGTTGCAACCGAAATGAGGGAGAGGAAAGGGGGATATGGGCCATATGGCAAAGGGGGCGAGAAAGGCGCGCAAACGCAACATTCTTTTAGGAGAGAAATAGACTAATTTAGACATAAGTAGTGGATTGGCGCAATGTCTCCAGTTGTTTATCTATGCCATCGTGTTTTGACTTTGGTCTACATACCAAAAAAAGATGGTTTCTTATCCGCATGTAGTATTCTAAATTCGTGTCGTTTCGTTTCAAACACGATACGGAACGGCACGATACGGTTAGTATTTTATTATTTTTATCGTATTGTTTCGTGTCGTGTCAAAAATTGAAAGAAATCAGAACGGAACAATTAAGACACAACACGTTTAGGCATGTCGTGCCTAAACGTGCCGTGTCTTAACCGTGCCGTGCCTAAACATGTCGTGTCTTAACCGTGTCGTGCCTAAACGTGTCGTGCCTAAACGTGTCGTATCTTAATCGTGTCGTGCCTAATCGTGACGTGTT
Organism: Eleocharis quinqueflora; assembly: GCA_964058865.1. Taxonomy (NCBI): domain Eukaryota; kingdom Viridiplantae; phylum Streptophyta; class Magnoliopsida; order Poales; family Cyperaceae; genus Eleocharis; species Eleocharis quinqueflora. Next base: position 5,817 of record CAXKVX010002299.1, read on the forward strand.
TGTTCGTGTTGTGTTGCTTCACGACCTGCCTTATTCGTGCCGAAAATAATAAAAAACTAAAAAATAGAAAAAAAAAATTATAAGAACATAAAAATCTAAAAAAAATCTTTAAATTTAATAGACAATTATTTTTTGAACCTCTAGTACAATTTTTTGAGAGTCATAACTCATAAACGTTGAAAAATTGACACTATTTTAGAGGTTGAATGAATTTACAACTCCCGTTGGAAAATTTCAAAAAATTTGAACTTCTGTGCCTATATGTGCCTATCCGTGCATATCCGTGCATGCCTACTCGTGCCTACCAGTGTCGTCGTGTCGTACCTAAATGTGTTGTTTCTAGACGTGTTCTCGTGTCGTTCTGTGCCGTGTTTGCGTGTCGTGTCTCTCCTCGTAAACGTTCTGTGTCATGCCGTGTCCTACAGTATGAAACCTAAGCACGACATGTGAACAGTACCGTGTCCCGTGTCGTATCTTAACCGTATCGTATCCTTATCGTGTTGTGTCGTTCCGTACTGTTTTTAGACACTCTATCCACATGCTTACTGCTTACAAAATCTCATACCCTTAACCCTTCAAAAAAAAACTGATGACTCAAACTACTTATTAGGATTTACGAAAGAAATGATCTCATGAAATTACTGTAAACTTCTCAGTTATGACAAATGATTCGTAAACTTTTGGTTAATCAAGGAACATATAGTCACTAATTCAACGATCGATTAATTAGATTAGATGCTAATTTGACTTCATAGGACCCACCTACAACAACCACCATTCTCCACAAAACAACAGATAACTAACAACTGACCAATGGTTCTAATCCACCATTTTTATTAGGAAAATGTTCAGTCGAGTCGATTCTCACATTGATCTCATCATCGATCTCTACTGGACGCATTCAATTGAGTTCCGACGAAAAATAATTTTACTTATGAAGCATGTTGTTTTTGTTATTGTGCGTCTAATAACATGCATTACAGTCCAAAATACTTATGATTTATATTATGCATGTTATGTTTATTAAGCTTTTCTTTTTATTCTACTTATGATTTATATTATGTGTATTAATTATATTAGATAAATGTGTTATTATGCATGTTATTAATATTATTTTGTATGTCAATTACATGCAAAATAACAAAAAAATATACATGATAATCAAAATAACATGCATCATAACTAGAACAATTTTCAAAATAAATGCAACTGGATTTGTCCAGTCCACATTGACGAACGTAGCAATCTGCATCGATGAGCGTAGCGACCTTCGTTTTCGGTCGAGCATCCAATCAATTATATGGATAATAACAAAAACAACATGCATACTACAAAAAAATAATATACATCACAACAGAAACAACATTCAAACTGTACTTGTGCTACTTTAATATTAATTATTAAGTCACCATGCTCTTAGAAACATTAAGGCTTTCATGCTCTTAACTCAATAACATACCTATCGTCTCCGGATTTGAATTTATCATGCTCAATCATTTCTTTATATCAAAATTTATAAAATTGGTAAAATATTTATTTAGAGTTCATTAAATGTTTGTTTGAAAATTTTTAAGATGACTTCGAAATAATAATAAAATAATTAATATTTACACATAAAAGTATGTCACTTTCAAAAATTCAAATCTAACACTTAAAATACTCAAAAAATAAAGAAGTTCAGTATCCCACAAGATTTTGATGTAAGAAAAGTTAGTGAGCATGATCAGTCAAAATTTAGAGATTAAGTATGCTTTTTTTAGTTAAGAGGACGGAAGAGTTTGGTGTTCCTAATTTTACTCAATATTTGATATACCCTCAAATTACTACAAAAACTATATATATTTTTAATGAATTTGCTATGGACAAATTTTTAACACAAATCAATTACATTTGTTGATTTTTATCAATAAGTGTGCAATTAAGTTGATTTTGTTAATTATAATAATAATACAATCAAGTTAATTTTGATCCGTGACGAATTTTATCCAATATTTATTATATAAATTACTACGAAAAAATTTACTTGAAACTCTGCACAAAACACTTCCTCTGTATCATTTTATCATTTGACTTGGCTAAAAATTGAAAGGCAAGTACCTATTTTATACTAGGACTTTGCTACATTGTCTTCATTTTTGTCTCATTCTTGTCCCCCACAGTCTTTCTGGCTTCATAAAATTTTACTTTTAAAGAGTTTATTTTTCATATAAGAGCTGATACGTAGATATCATATTTGATATCGACTATTGATATCGATTTTATTATGCATCTTTAGTTGAGTTATCATGCACATTATTTGAGTTTTTTTTTTTTTGAAGGAGAAAGGGCTTTGCCCGTCTCAATTTTATTCCATAAAAGATTTACATATGGAAAAAAAAAAGGAAAAAAGAAAAGGAAAAAGAAAAAGAAAGGAAGGAAAGAAAATGAAAACTATAGAGGTGGAATTACGATCGCCCTATTATTGTGAATCATCCATGTCTTAAAGTCATCCCAAATTTGCTCCATAATATGGGAGAGAGGCCGTGCGCTTCCTTCGAATATTCTCCTATTCCTTTCCTTCCATATTGTCCAAAATACCAATTGTAAAAGGGTGTCTTGACTTTGGATTGATTGAGAGTGGATTGTTCTGTTCATTGCCCAAAACTCTAGGACCCCAACGTCCCTTCGACTCGGTTGTGCCTTGATTTCCTGCCAAATGGACCGAGCTGTTGGACAATGGATAAAGAGGTGATCAGTTGTCTCGATCTCCCTGTTAGGACACATTTGACAAATGTTATCAGCTAGGCAGCCCATCCCATGAAGTTTGTCCTTAGTGGTTAATTTGTTTTTTAGGAGCGTCCATGCAAAAAAAATCACATTTAGAGGGGATCGCGTATGCCATATAAGTTTATATTCCCTGGAATATACCCCCGTGTTAATCATAAATTGATATGTTGTTTTTGAGGAGTATAGTCCTGATGATGTCCATCTCCAATGTAGAGATCCCCCATCCATGCTTATGGATGCCGAGAAAACTTGGAGCTTGGATAAGATGTCCCTTAGGAAGAACAATGGAACGAGACCTATGTCATGGGTGCTCTAGAGGCCAGGAATATTGTAGTGTTCCCGTGCAAAGACTGCAAATAAGGAGTCATGTCCGCTATAGATATAGTAAGGCTATATTGAAAGTTCCTAGATCCAATATGCCAAAGCCGTTTTGGGAGGCAAACTGATGCACATGCTACCAAGAAGCCCCCTTCGTTGGCTCCGTGCATCCCTTCCAAAAGAATCTCATTTTTATTCGCTCTAGGTGCTTGGTCAGCCAGGTCGGTAGCAAGAAGGCATGCATGTAATGAAGTGGTAGTGCATTGATTACCGAATTGACGAGTATCATGCCCCTCTCCCTTTGGATAACAATCGCCCCTTCCAACTTTGTAGTTTGTTTTGGACTGATGCCAGTAATGGAATCAACATTTGTTTGTCGGGTTTTTTATTGTGAGAGGTAGTCTTAGATATTGAAAGGGAAGTTGTTGAGACTTACATCCGAATATTGTCTCAATTCTCGAGAGTAAGTGTCCTGGAACATTTATAGAAGCAAACGTGCTCTTAGCTGGGTTGAGCTCTAGTCCTGTTAGGTGAGCATAGTTTTGTAAGATGTGTACTAAGCTCCTTAGATTGTGTGGGTGAGCTTCACAGATGATCAGGGTATCATCCGCTAATTGGAGGGCTGTTGGATGAAAATTGGGTATTGAAAAGGTGTGCCTTTCCTTAGTTAATAGGTTTTGTAGAATATCTGCGGCCATGTTGAAAATCATGGGAGAAAGAGGGTCTCCTTGTCGAAGACCTCTCTGGTGGAAAAAAGGCGGGCCTAGGCTCCCATTCACCCTCACGATTGATGAGGTTGATATGAGGAGATTTTTAATCCATGTAGTCCAGGTTGCTAGGAATCCTCTTGCCTTGAATAAGTTGAGGATGAAATCCCACGAAACTGTGTCGAAAGCTTTTCGAAAGTCGACTTTGAGAACGATCGAAGGGATGTTGAGCGCGTTCCTCAGTATCAATGATTCCCTGGCCATTAGAAATGTGTCCATGAGACTTCTACCTTTAACAAAAGTTGTTTGGGTTGAGCTAATGAGGGAGGGCAGTATCCTTTGTAATCTGCTTGCCAATAGCTTGGAGATCAGCTTAGGTATTGTGGAGATGATGCTTATTGGCCTGAAGTCCTATATCCTGGTGGCATTTGAAACCTTTGGTATCACTATGATTGTTGCTTTATTTATCCTCCAAAGGTCAAGAGTATTATTCCCGAAAGAGCGAACTACCGCACAGATTATATCTCCCACCGTATCCCAATAGTGCTGTAAGAACTCAGAAGGGAATCCATCAGGACCCGACGCTTTCCCTTTCGCAAGAGAGAATACCCCCTTTCAGATTTCCTCATTCGTGAAGGGACTGGCTAGGAATGATAGTTTGTCCGTGTTGTCATTCTGTATCAAGTCCTCTGGAATCAACTCAGTAGTCTGACGATGTCCCATAATACCCTTGAAATAGTTCGCGAACGTTTGTGTTATTTTCCTCGTGTCTGTGATGATTGTTCTGTCGGAGTGTAATTCAAATATGTGGTTTGCTTGGAATTTTCTTGATGCCACTCGATGAAAGTATTTTGTATTATTGTCTCCGAGTTTCAACCATCGGACGGAGCATCGTTGTTGCCATCGATTTTCTTGGATTAAAGATAAACCATATGCATGTTTTCTTAAGTCGATCCTAAATTGAAATTCAAGTGGCAGTAATGTTCGATGCTCCTCTGCTATATCCAGTGCCCTTATGAAACTATTCATTGTTGAAAACATGGAGGGGATCCTAGCAAACTTTTTCTTTGCCCATGTTGTCAAGGCTCTACTTGTCGCTTGTAGGCGTCATTGTAGGTCAACTGCCGTGATAACTGAGGGGTTTGGGATATTCCATGCTGATTCAACAATTTCCTTGCTTTCCTGAAATCCTAGCCAGAAACATTTAAATTTAAATGTCCTTTGAGGACGAGGTTGTAGTGGTTTTATTTCCAACTTAATTGGCACATGGTCTGATATAGGTAGTGTTCTAAATTCGTGTCGTTTCGTTCCAAACACGGCTTGGCACGGCACGAAACAGCATTGCACGATTAGTATTTTATTATTTTTACCGCGTCGTTCCGTGTCGTGCCAAAAATTGGAAGGGATCGGAACGGAACGGTTAAGACACGACACGTTTAGGCACGCCGTGGCTAAATGTGTCGTGTCTTAACCGTTCCGTGCCTAACCGTGTCGTGTCTAAACGTGCCATCTCTAAACGTGTCGTGTCTAAATGTGTCGTGTCTAAATGTGTGGTGTCTAAACGTGCCGCCTCTAAACGTGTCGTGACTCGTGTCTAAACGTTTATTTTTTAAAATTTGTAAAGTTTAAAATAGAATAATTAATAAATGCAAAAGATTTCAAAATAATTTGAACTTCCGTGTCTATCTGTGTCTATCTGTGCCTACCTGTGTCTATATGTGTCGTGTCGTGTCTATCCGTGTTGTGTCGTGTCTAAATGTACCGTGTCTAGACGTGTTCTCGTGTCGTTCTGTGTCGTGCCGTGTCTCTCCTCATAAATGTTCTGTGTCGTGTTGTGTCCTATAGTAGGAAACCAAGGCACGCACGCTTAAGACACGGCACGTGAACATTACCGTGTCGTGTTCCGTGCCGTGTCTTAACCGTGTCGTGTCCTTATCGTGCTGTGTCGTTCCGTGACGTTTTCAGACACGCAGACACGGTTTTTACAACTCTAGATATAGGTGATGGTATGTCTGATAGTTTGCAGAGTATCGGAGTATTGAGGTTATCATTCCATTCCTCGAAAATAAAAATTCTATCAAGCAGGCTCCGGTCTTTTATTGGAAAAGGTGAAATTCCTGGTAAGAAGATTTACCTCCTGCAGCATGAGTTCATCGATGCAATGGTTAAAATCTAATGTTATTTCTAGGTTGAATGACGTTCCAATCGTGTCCCTATAATGTCATAGCATATTGAAGTCCCCTGCTATTACCCATGGTAGATTGTTCCTAGATTGAATATGTCTTAATTCATCTAAAAAAGCCTTTTTTTCCCTATCGACCGTCGGCCCATACACGTTTGTTAGCATGAAACACTGATTTAAATTTTAGTACTATCGTGCAAGAATAGTTGTTTATGGTTGTGTCATGTACCATTATTGCCCTTGTCCACGCTATGAGTAATTCGCCCCTCGTATTTGTTTTATTTTTGTAGTGATATGAATTGAATCGTTGGGGGCAAGTTTATCTAACTTTAAAAACGTGCAATCGTTCCATTTGGTTTCTTGAAAACAGACGATTTGACAACGTTGGTCCCTAGCAAGATTCTTTACTACAGCACATTTTTTTGTATCCCCCAAGCCCCTTACATTCCAAGAGATGATCGATATTATGAAAAACAAAAAATTCGTAATTTACCCAAAAAACCTAAATCCAAAATTAACAAGACAAGGAGCAGCCGTCGCCTTCCATGTGTTGTGTCATCCTCCTGAGTCATGCCTACTCGCCCATCAAGTCCTCGTCACCCGACTCGTAGTCTACCATATCTAGTGGCGGGTCTGTTTCCTCTTCTTCGTCCATCGACTGATGCTCCTGATTTGGTGAGGTCGATGCTTCAGCCGGATCATCTAAGGCAGCAAATGCCTTCTCCGCATCGAAAGAACCGTCGGGATTTTCGAATTGATTCACCGAGAACGATCCCAGCTCCACTAACTCCGACAGTTGGTTGACTTGCTCGCTGTCGAGAGGCGTCTCCTTGATGTGTTCTTCTTCCAGACATTGAATTATCTCCTTGATGCTTTCTTTGTCCGTCGGAGTCTTAACCATCCGGCGTCCTTTTACCCTTTTCCTTGCCGGTGTGAGCACCATCTCTGCCAGATGGGTCGGCATTCTTAAGTTCCTGGTGCTTCTTCTCGTCAGGAGTCGCGGCTCCCCCGGTTGCTTCCCGAGTCCCGAAGTCCTGGCCGAAGTGGACGGCGATTTGTTTGTCTGCTTCGCAGACGAGACAAAAGAGAGTGAGGTATTGTTATCCACTGGTGGGGGCAGGCGGGGGACGGTGCAAGGTGATTGGGTGCAGAGGGTTTCGACATCGATTTGGGGGGCTGGTCTAAGGAAAAAGTGGGACATCAGTGGGAATGAGTGTTAAGGCAGGGGGTGGTGATTCAGTAAAGAAGGGAACGGGTAACGGGTCAGCAAAGTTGGGTTCAGTTTGGGGGTTTGGTGCGAGGCCAAACACTGAGTGAGTGGGGGTTGGGCTCGGGTTGGTGGGCTGGGGTAAAAGCTGGGGATTCGGTAGCTCAGGTTCCCTTGGGTCTTTTTTGCGCTCTGGAGGGTTTGTTGGTGAGCTTGAGTTGTTGGACTGCACAACGTCCATATCCAAGACGCGGGCTACCTGGGGTCTGTGTTGGGCCGCGCGCATGGAGGCAGCCAAAAGCTTGGGCCCTGCATTGAGCTTCTCCTTTGGCATGTAAACTGCTACTTATTTCCCTGGGCGCCTGTGAACGTGGTGGGCCGGCAGGGGATCTATTTTGTATTTTCCCAAACTATGACTTATTTCGCTTTGCAGGTTTTTGTCCTGGGCTGCTTCTTTTTGGATTGTAGCTGCAGTTTTGGAAGGTCCTAGAGCTGGCATTTCTAGGCAGCCTTTTCCCTTTTGTTCAGTCTGAAAGGCTGGCGCCAGTTTTTGAACCACTGAGCCGATGGTGACTCCAGTGGCTTCGTAATTGGAGGTATCCATTGGATCCTCTTCTGCCTGTTTTTCCTTTGATCGTCGGAGGATCTGGTCTAGGAATGTCGAGATTGTGTCCTGGGGGGCAGAGTCGATTAGTTCTTTAAGAAATTTTTTGTTGTAGCTCCAGCTTGCCGTATCGCTCAGGAGTAAGTCGAGCGGATGTTCGCCTGTTCGGGCACCCCTAGTGCAGTTATGACTGTCCTTCATGGCTGAGGATTTGCACAGTTGATGCATCCTTTTTGTGAAGACCGAGTCTGGTGGTGTTGTATCCCGGGGGACATCGAACGGGAACGGTTCACGATTCCAACCTAAAATTTCAATCGGAATGATTGGGGCAATTCCCAGGACGAATAACGAGATATTTTTTGGAATAAGGGCTAGGTCAGGGGATGCTATGAGTAGGTCGAGGTGTTCGAGCGACACCCTGTTGTCTAGTCGGCCATGGTCGATTATGAGCCCGAACCCGACCGTAGCGTACGTAAGGTGCTCGACTGACCATGCGAATGGCGGAGGGTTGTGGAGGCGGATCCAAACCTTGCAATCCAAGTTGGCTCGCTGCCCCATTACCCTCGGCGACCACTCGAACCACACGTATCCTAGCTCTTTCAGGCAGTTGTGCTTTTGTGCCATGAAGTGCCGTCTTGACACATTATCTGGAAGGACGACTAGATACAGGTCATCCCCTACTTTGGATATGCTTCCTAGTAGGTTGGATTTCCACTCTCGCTGAAAAGTCATCCATCACTGTCTTTGAGTGATGCTTTGACAGTAATCGAGTATCAACAACGAGAGCTTGTCGGAGGCGGGTGATTTCCAAGGATAGATTGGGGGTTTCACGGATATGCACAAATACAGTCTCTGGTCTATTAGGTGGCATAGACTCGTCCCCTGTTGGGCCTTGTGCTGATAGGTCTCGCGGTCGGTATGCTGACCCCAGGCTTTCCGAGGAACAATCCTTGGCCTTATGACCATAACTCGAGCACTTGTGGCAAACTATGTAACCCTTGCAAGCTTCGGGCTCATGGCCAACCGTGAAGCAATCAAAACATCTACCCTTCCATGCCGAGTCATATTTGTTCGGCGAGAACGGTAGCCACTTCAATAGAGCGTGCAATTCCGAGCGAGGCATCGGTTTGAACTCTGCCTTGGTGGTAGGTCTCGTCCTGGCTGATGAAGTGCCTGATGTTGAACGTCCAACTGTTGTTGCAGATCTGGCTCCATAAGGATGGCTGGTGACCTTCGCTTGAGAAGATGAGATTCTGGTGGATGAAACATGTGGTGGTTTGTGTAGGTTGCGGGGTGCCTCTGTGTTAGGGTGTCTTGGTGAACTCATGGTGTTGTGTTTGAATAAGTTGGAATATTTGGGAATGGAGTGCTGGATGGATGGTTGCTTTGATTTATAGGATAGAAAAGTGAAATGAGTTGCAGGTCGGGAAAAAGGTATGTAGGTTTTTGGCTTGGGAAAGGGGGCTAGGTTTTGGCTGATGTTGCGAGGCGCTGGATGGTATACCATCCCTCATCTTGCTCTACGTTATGGAGTCGCCTCATCTCGTCGCACCGTAGGAGCCCAAATTCCTAATTTCCAAAGAACAAAATTGTTGTTCGCACATTATTTGAGTTATTATGCATGTTATTTTTTGTAATGAAATAGTTATACATGTTATCGATTTTATTATGCACATTTAGTTGAGTTATCGTGCACATTATTTGAGTTATTATGCATGTTATTTTTTGTAATGAAATAGTTATACATGTTATTTTTTGTACTGAAATAGTTATGGTATAACATGCATAATAACTCAAATAAAAATTCAGAATAACTCAAATAAAAATTCAAAATAAAGTCGGTATCGATAGTTGATATCAAATGTGATATCTATGAAATATTATGCTTTTCATATTTGTTGAAGACATAGTGAAAATAAAAACTAGGAACGTATATTTTCCCTTTGTACTAATCCAATACGGTGCTTTTGATTCGTCCCCCGAATAGTCTTAATTCCTCGACCATACTAGCGCATAGTATTGGAGCGTAGTTGGGCTTTTTGGGCTTTTGAGAGTAGTTGGGCTTTTGGGTCTGGAGCAAAGTCAACTATCCTCTTCAACTATTATTTCAGCATTTTATTTTCCTTTGGTGATCACCGGAGATATACACATGATGGCCTAAAAGTGATTAAGCGCGTATTAATATCTCCTTTTGGTTCTTAATTAGTAAAAAATATACTTAATAGGTGTGTTTCCTAGTGATTTCACAAAGTACCGGGTCGGTCCAACTCCGCCCGATCCAACGGATTGATCGATACACGGATTGGTCGGTCCAACAGATTGGCCGGATCAGGCTTTGACGGATTCAATTTTTGTAGGTCGGCTGCAATCCGTCTTAGGCCCATGGGTCGGCGACCGGCGGGTTTGAGATGGGTTCCGGACGGGCCGGTCCAGGTTGGATGTGTTATTTTTTTATTTTTTTTTTAATTTTTGAATTTTTAATTTAATATAATATTCCCGAGTTATTTCCGGATTGGGACGGATTTTGCACGGGTTTCAACGAATTTCGGCGGGTTTGGGACGAGTTTTGGACCGGTTTGGAACGGGTTGACAGGTCGGTCCGGGCCGGTCCAATCTCAAGTCGGATTTGAGTCGGATTTTTCCAAAAAAATGTGGCCGCAACCCGTCTTTGGCCCTCGATTTTTTTGGACGAATCCGCACGGATTGGACCTCGAGTCGGACTGGACCGAATCGCGATCTCGAATTTCCTGGACCCGATCGAATTTTGTCAATTATCTTATGTCTCCAATTTATGGATTGGCGAGCCTTTAGACATTCTTAACAATTCTCAATTATTAGTACCATTAATGAACAATACAATCAAGGCTATGACTTAGTCTGCAATGGAACTTGGTGGCAATTTCTTTGCAATCATTAATAATAAACTTGGATTGGAGTGTAAAATTCAATAATTTCGATGCAAATTTTAGGCGAAATTTTGATTTTTGAAATAAGTTTATGACAATTAACATTTATGCGTCTTCCGTTTTAATTGAATTAATTTCTGAAATTTGGAAGTTAACAGATTTTTATATTCAACAACACATACTTTTTTCAATTTTGATCAGAAATTATTGATTTGGCAATTATTTTCAAGATTGTCAGTATGAGTAGTGCTAATATGTGCTCAATCTCACAAAGGTACTCGGCAATGAGCTTAACTTCAAAACCTATTAGATTGACTTCAAACGATAACCATTGAAACTAGGCTATTTCACGAGTGTTTATGCTCTTTTTTTAAGAGTAAAATCAATAATAGTAAAATCAAATTAATTTTGATCCATATTAGAATTTGTTTTTTTTCATTAGGGGCAGGACGGATTCAAAAAATTTGTCAGGATGATTTAAAATAGTGCATTTTTTAAAAACTTCTAAATTATAATCATATTTTTTAAAAATTCAAATACATGATTAATTTTAAAATTTTAGTTTTCAGGAAGGGTCAGTGGGTCAACTGATCCACCCTGCTTCCACGTAGCTCCGTCCTTGGAGGGTGTGGGTTTCCCGAATCCTTCATCTAAGAAACTCATTTTTTAAAGTGCTATAACATTTATTTGTGTTCACGAAAGTTTGAACTCATCATCTCTTAAAAAACATTATAATTAGCTATCATCTGATGTACTAGATCAGATCATTTGCTATGCTCTTACGTTCTAAACTTGTAATTATTTATTACTATATTATACAACCGTCAAAAAAAATGAGTACATTAAAATTACTAATATTTTGTATTGTTGAATTTACACTAAATTAGTTCAAGATATTACAAATTTGCATTTAAACACATCATTTTTTAATGTTTGATAAGTTATTATTGTTGTTGTAATTAGTGATTTTTTTCATATTATTGTGTGCATGCCTAATAAAAAGTGTGATTGTGTACAAATTTCCAACAATTATAAAGTCTGTAGAATTTAATGTGTACAAAATATGTATGTATATGGAAGTTATACTAACAACTAATTAACAAGTAACAAACAAAAACTAATTGTCAAAAAAAAAAAAAAAAAAAAAAACTAAAGTGACGTGGTGCTTTGAAAGTAGTTGACGATCTAGACCAAAATTGTGTCGGACAATAGTTATTCCAAAATTTCCATGTGCTGTTTTTGTCATCGGTTTCAGCTGCCTCTTCAGATCTTTTTTTCTTACTTGCAACACCGAATTACAAACACCGGGACCACACAGAATTATCAAATATTAATTACACTGAATCCTTCTTTTTATTTTCTTTACTTTACTTTGGGAGAAAAACAATCTAGAGAAGCTATCAGACCATGAAGAGAAGAAGATTCACTTATTAACTTTCAAAAAAAGAAAGATATGCTACGGAATGTATATAGAACTTTTGACCTATTCAAACACAAATAATGTTTACATCTGAGCAGCTCCAACTGCTCTCACCAAAAATGAATTAATTAATTGATTAAATTGAATTAATGTTTTCTCACAATTAATGTAAAATAAATTAAATAGAAATAGTAAGAAATGTTATAAATAAAAGAAGTTAAATAAATGAAATACTACACCAGTAATGTAGTAAGAAAAAGAACTTGACAGTTAGAGGCGGATTCAAGATTTCCGTCAGAGAGGGGCAAGATCTATTACTTTTTTTCAGGGAGAGGCAAAATGATGCACATTTTTAAATATATATAGTTATTTTACAAAAAAAATTAACAAATCGTACAAATACACAAAAACTTATTTTGCAAAAAAAAGTTCAGAATGAAGTGGCTGCCCCTCGCTGACCTCACGTAGCTCCGCCTCTGTTGGCAGTGAAAACAAATTGGGCATGCATGTAGATGTAGGTATTAAAACTAAAAAGAGAATAGATATGGAAAGATAGATAGATAGGATCCTGATGATAGGTTTGACTATATAAAGATAAAATAATTGGTATGAGGTGAGGTGGGGAAGCACGTGCAAGTCAGCCATAGCCCATGCTGGCAATCCTGGCATGCAGTCTCCATACGCACACATAGTCACACAGGATAGGACTCACAGGATCCGTGTGAACATTAGCGCCCCACTCACTTAAGAGTCTAATCTCTCTCTCGATCGATCGACAAGCCCCATGTGCTTATCAAAACCCATTAATTATTCAGTGGATCCAGTCTAATCTAAACAGGGGTATTATCGTAATTTGGTTTGAGAAGGATATATTTGGTTATTCAGTTTATGTTGTTGTCATTTGGTTACGTTGAAAAACCAAAATTTAGATTGGTTGTGTATTGTATTTGAAGTGAAGTTAAAGAGTATCTTTAAGCTCATCAAGTTAGTCGATGAGTTTAACTTAAAAAATCAGTTACATTAGTTTTATATTAAAAATTCAAACTATGCATAAATCTGCATCATGAATATTATATTTTCATTACAATAAATTTTAAGTTCAATTACTATAAAGTCAAACTGTCAGAAAAAAACTAGATATATGTTTATAAGTTATTATCATTAATTTATTTTTATGTCATAATTCAATTAATTGCTTGACTTTAAACAAAATTTAATTTAAATTTACAAACTTCATAAGTGAATGCATCATTCATAAAGTAGTTCAGTATCAACGATTTGAATTTTTCTTTTCTAGATTAATTTAAAAAAACATTAGTTAATTGTTCATATATTGACCAATTAATTTGTCAAAATGTGTAGTGTTATTGGTTGTGTCATATCTTTTCATCCAAAAATCTTTTTTTTTGAAGGAGAACGGTCTTTGACCGTCTCAAATTTTATTCCATAATTGATATTTACATATGGAAAAAAGAAAAAGGATAGGTGGGAGCTTGGCCTATATTGTCGTCGTTCTGCCCTTTCAAGCTTTGAAGTCATCTCGAATTTGTGTCATAATGTATGGGGTCGGTCGCGTGATACCCTCGAAGATTCGCCTATTCCTTTCCTTCCATATTGTCCATAAGACTGCTTGTATTAGTGTATCTCGACTTTGGACTGATTGGGAGTGTCCTTGTGATCTATCCCTTGTCCAGAACTCTAGGACCCCTATATCGCTTCTGATCGGGTGTGCGTTAAGTTGAAGCCAGATTGATCTTGCGACGGGACAGTGGATGAATAGGTGATCTATTGTCTCAGTCATCCTGGTGCTGCACATTTGACACATACTGTCAACCTGGTATCCCATAGCATGGAGCTTTTCCTTTGTCGGCAACTTGCCTTTGAGTAGCGTCCAGACAAAGATTTTCACCTTTAGCGGAGCTCGCGTTTGCCAGATAAATTTGTGTTCCCTGAATCATAAATTTATATGCGGTGTTTGAGGAGTAGAGTCCTGTTGTCGTCCATCTCCATAGAAGCACACCGTCGTCTAAGGTCGTGGATGCCTTAAAAACTTAGAGCTTGGAGAAAATATCCCTTAGGAAAAAGGATGGGAGTTTACCCGTATACTGAGTGCTCTGAAGAGCAATAATGTCGTAATGCTCTCGTGTGAAGTTGTCGAATAGAGATTCGTGCCCACTGTAGATATACCACATCCATTTGAGGAGCAAGGCAATATTGAAAGTTCCTAGGTCCAAAATGCCAAGCCCTCTATTCCCTCTCGAAAGGCAGATCGATGCCCAAGATACCAAGAATCCTCCTTTAGTTGGCTTTGCGTCTCCTTTCCAGAAGAATCTCATTTTGATTCGCTCAAAATGCTTAATCAGCCAGGCCGGTTGGAGGAAGGCTTGCATATAGTGCAGTGGTAACGCATTTATCACCGAGTTCACGAGCACTAGTCGTCCTCCTTTAGATAACAAATGTCCCTTCCAACTTTGTAGTTTGTTTTGTACCAATGTCAATAGTGGGAGGAACATTTGTTTTGTAGGTTCTTTTTATTGTGAGAGGTAGTTCTAGATATTGAAACGGTAGTTGTTGGGATCTGCACCCCAATATGGCCTCTATTACTGTGAGTAGATGTCCTGGTACATTGATAGGGGCAAAAGTGCTCTTGGTTGGGTTTAGCTCCAACCCTGTTAGGAGAGCATAATCCAAAAATCTGATTTTGATAATTAGGACTATACAAATTAGACTTCATGAACTTTAATTAAGTATTATGTTTTACTCAATCATAAATATTTCACTTATATTTTTAAATTTGATTGATTCATTTTGTACTATATCTGCTTTAAAGAAAGCATGTCTTCAAAAGAACTTATTCTACTTTTCTGACAAAATGAAAAATAAAATTGGAAGTTTGAATTGTTGGATTAAACTCATCTCTTATTTGACAATTTTGCAAAATAAATCAGTACTAACTTTGCACATAAGTTTTGGTGAAGTTGTAGGTTAACACAGGGACAACATAGTGTTGCACATGCTTAACACAAGTCAAAACATCAATGGATGGCTTCACAGTGCTCCATAGAGCACAGTGTTACAATAACACTTCTCAACCCATCACAACGGGTCAGCAACCCATCATAATGGGTCAGGGAGCCATTAAAACTGAATTAATAGCAAAAATTGACCTTAGCGTTACCAGACCCGTTGCAACGGGTCAGGGAGCCATTATAACGGCTGGGAACCTGTTATAACGGGTTAGCGGATCAATAAACTAATTGTTGGGGATTTAAATAGCTGAAGTGTTACAGTAGAGGAGAGAGAGGTGTTATAACGGCTGGAAACTCGTTATAACGCGTGGGAAAATCGTTGCAACGATTGCTGTAACATTTGGAGGTTCTGCAGCTATTTAAGGCACTTTTTCCTCTCCAAGAGTCTCTATTTTTGTCAAAATCGAAATTAGATCTTTCAAGTCTATTCTTGTTGAAACCCTAGCTCCAAAAACCATACAGATTCCTAATAATTCTCAAGAGATCAATCAATCTTCTGACGTGCTCAAGCTATTCTCAGTTTCTCACCATGTTTCTAGTAAGTTTTCTTTTAGTTCTCACATCTCTCATGGCACCACCAAAGTTACCAATCATTTACAATAATAAGAGAAAGGAGGTAAAGAAATAATTGGAGAAAGAGAGGAACCAACGAGCCATGGCACAGAGGGAAAACTTTCCCTCCCTTACTTACCAATCTGCTACCGGTACAAGTTCCAATCTGGACACAAACCCTATTCCTCCACCATCCAATCTGAAACCAACTCCATCTTCATCTCAACCTACACAAAACCCCTCTACCTCTCAACCGGAACGGGAATGAATCTTTAATCCTTGGACCAATTCATCACAAAACCAAATCTTAGACCGATCGGCCATAGAATTTTCAAACTTCCATAGCATCTTCAAAAATAGACCCATTTTTGATACCTTTGTATTCATGATAAATGGGGATAACCAAATGAGTAAATGGGAGTACAACCAACCGGTTCAAACAATTGACTTTTGGACATGGAGATCTTTAATTGAATTGAACCAATAATTTGCCTTGAGTCCAATTAGGGTTTTGTATGCCAACATGAGACCAACCAAGAAACCATTTGGAGTAACCACACACTTTTATGGTCAAGAAATTCCAATCAATGCCAAAACCTTAGCCGAAGTTCTTGGTATGGTAGAAAACGATGAAGAGGTAGATGTGTACCATAAGTGGCACCAACATGAGCAATCCTTCACCGAATACAAAAAATGAATAGGAGCCAAAGACCCTCACAAAGACCATTCTGATTCCAAACTTTCCGCATTTTGTATATTGTTGTTTCTTCTTATAAGCAACATTCTAATACCCGGAAAAAGGTCTTAAAATTAATATAGAGCACACAAATGGATTTCTTCTTAGGCATCTCATTGCCAAAGATTAAATGGTGGATATCCCATTCATCATCCTAAACCACATGAGAACCGCCCTAACCAATAAGCAAAT
>CAXKVX010002300.1:0-25126 GCA_964058865.1 Eleocharis quinqueflora
AGACAGTCCATAAGTTTGTTTTGAAGACTAAAAAATCTTGAATCTTGAAACAATTTGAAAAGTGTTCGAATTTGAATTTGAAGTTAGAAAAAGAAACTGAACTCAAAGAGTACACGGTTTCTATGTATTTTCTTTGATTTTTTAACTTGATTTTCTTGAAATCTATACAAAGGAGGAGGAAGTTGCAGATTAATCCCTTAAAATACAGACATTAGTCTAAACTTTGATACCAAAATTTAGATCTAACTCAAAAGAGGAAGGATTTGAGAGAGTCTTGAATCTGGTGTCAGACACATATTTGAAAGAAGTGCCATTTAGGGGCGGAGTTGTTTTTTTGGATACAACTTGGTGATTTTAACGGCTGACATATATTTTAAGTATTCATGTTTAAGAAGTCAAAACAAACATTTTTGTTCAAAAAAATCGAATTTGGACAAAGGGAACTATTTTATGCATTTAAACTCTATTTTTCTGGCATTTTTCAGAAAACTGAGATTGGAAAGGGCATAACGTGAATTCTGTTTATCCAAAAATTATGAAATTAATTCTGGAGATTTGTATGAACATATACTACATGCTCACATAAGGGATTTGGATTTGAATTTAGACTTGAAACAAAGGCTATACAAAAATATCAAATTTATGACACCAAGGTTCAAAAGGGAAGAATGGAATCAAGGGTTCAAATTTGATTTCCAAGCTTTGAAAACATGATTTAAGACTTGATAAACTGTGTTATACATACTCAAAGGTTTTTAAACCACAAGAGGGGATTCTTTTTTCAGAAAATTTTGGATGTGAACTTCAGAAGGGATTTTAGCTCTAATTTAGACTATTTGAGTTCATATTTGATGTTCTAGTGCTAAGTATTGATTTTCAGAGCCTATTTGATGCTCTAATGACTTCTAAGCACATCATAGAACATAGAGAAATGATTTATTCACATAAAAATTAAAAGTCAGATAGGGCATTGAAGGCCAGATATGAACTTTTGGTGATCAAAGTGAGCTAAGAGATCAAAAGAAGATCAAACTTGTTTCAAAACGACTTTTTTTAATCAGATGGAAAGATCAGAAATCAATCATCAAATCTTCATGTATTTAAATTTCAATTTCAAGACCTAAGACTCAAAACAACAAAGATCAAGCAAGTTTAAACTCAGTTTTTCATCACACAAGCATTTCATTTCAATCAATTCATTTAAAAAGCTTACAATAATGGCTATTTTACTGCCAAATTCAACACCACTCACCCTTGTTGAAGGATGATATGTCGGATAAAACTAGAAGGTTTAGCAAGTGCTGCACAAGTTCGACCAATTATATAATTTGGACAGAAAAAAGGCATTTGATTTGATCTTTATAGGAGTATTTATAGCCTAAGCATCAATATTGTACATTAGATTCCTATTTTACAAGATTTTGTATGAAATTTTCTTTCTTTTCTTCTGTCTTGGTCTTGTATGGTCCTTGGTGTTGCATCTCATGCTTGCAAGCGCTCCAAGTGGTTCCATTATGTTACTTAGATGCCAATTAAGCTTCTAGAAGTTGCAAAGGGTATCTTTGATCTCAGTCTTTCATTACAATCACCAATGGTGCTAATTAGGCCACGTAGGCAGTAATCCATGTGTTGCACTCCCATTGGCCAATTGAATAACGTCTTTTGTCTTTCAGGTGTCCTTAAGTGACATCAACAGATTTGGCAAGGCTTTAGAAGCTTATATTTTCGTTTGAGACTGATGTTGACATCAACAACATCTTTCATGCTTCTTTTGAATACCAAAATTGGGCTTTACCATTTGGGCTTCGTGTTAATTTCAATTAAACATCAAACTTGCTCAATTAGGTGCTGCCAAGCTAATGCACATCTCCATTTGACTAGAGGCAGCCTCAATTGACCCAATTCAACATTTTATTTTGGCACTGAGTGAGCTCATGAGTGATCTCAAAACTCAGTTGATTTTAGACCAAATCAAGCATGCCCCTGACACCGTGAGGTCTCTGCGAACATGTCAAGCATCTTGCCTTGAGCTCTAGTGCCTCAAATTGCTCAAATTGATTTGGTGCCGACATATTTCATCTCGAGTTTTCTTCTTTTCTTTTGATCTTTAGATTCATTGAAGATTACCCTCACGCTCTTCTTACCCTCATCTTTCGATTGGTATCTTGCTTGAAGGTTATCTCTCAAAGAATAGGGAGATTGATTCCATTGAAGATCTCCAGTGTCGAAGCTGAGGAGTAACAGATTGAAGGAAGAAGAAGGAGGAGAGCTCTTTGATCGATACACGTGTATTCAATTTGACGATCGAGTTCTTATTCTCTCTTCTCTTCTCTTAATATGATTTGGTCAGGGGCTTTAGGTCTTGGACGGGGTGCTTAAAGAGTTAATGTGTCACTGACAAGGATAGGTTTGGGTCTCGGGCAGCACTTGATTAAGGCGCTGACATTGTTGGGTCCAAATGTCGAATTTAATGAGGCACAACCTTAGCGACATCTTCACTTTGATTTTGTATAAACATGGCTTACATAGACCAAAAGGCTGACAACCTCTTTAGTCTGTATTGCACTTGTGTGATCCAAATCCATTCAAAGCTCGAAATTATTCAGAAATTGATATAGAAGACCAAAATGTACCGAGATGCTATTTAATGCTTGAAAATTTGAATTTAATTTGTGCAAATCAGTTTTGAATTGTTTATAGACTCAAATCGAAAATAGGTTCTGCCAATGTTGGCTCAACTGTTTGCACACAGCCACACAAGATTGCATCTGTATCTCTGACACAACAGAGGTGGGTGAGAAGTCGCGGGGTGTTATCCGGATGCTATTGTATTGATGAATATTTTCATACTGTCAGGGGCGGGTCTAATGACTATGCATGATTGTCAAATGATTTTGAAATTTTCCTTTTGTATTATGCAGGAGAGGTTACAAACATATTAGTTTTGTGATACATTTATACTGAAATAAATATAAAATTGTTATATTTCTTGGATTGATGTAGATATTTTTGAATTATATTGATGGATTTTAACAATTTGTGGTTCAATGAATATGTCTGATTTAAAAAGACACTTCCTGCATTAATAACATAAATATTTATGAAAAATATTGTGTCTCAATTTGTACGGCCGGTTTGAGCATCAACAATACTGCTAATGAAGTAATTATCCTGATATAGAAATATAGGTCATTGTGAGTTAGGGAACATGCATTATTGATAAAGCATTAAAATCTGAAGAACTGGACAATTCCAGTAGATGCTCGAATGGAGAAGACCAAGCACAGAAGCTCCAGCTGAAGCTAGTTAGTTAGACGGTTATTTTTCACTGTTTGCATTAAATGTATTAAATGCATTCGGTTACAAATGTGTGGCTGTGATTGTATGACAGTTGTAAATCAAGGCTTATAAATAGGCCTCAATACTTGTACTCAGATACGATGAAATGAATCAAATTTTCAAATTCTATCTTCTACTCTAAACTTCTTTATGGTATCAGAGCTTTAGAGAGCTAACGCTCATCACCAATGGCGAATCCACCAAATTCTCTTCCTCTTTCAGTCAGATCGACTGCTCCTATTCAATTCTCTCACCTCATCCATACTAAGCTCGATAATGAGAATTTCCTTCTCTGGAAATCCCAGATCTATCCTGTTCTCAGAGGACATGGACTTATCGGGTTTCTTGATGGATCAAGATCCGCTCCAGCTCCGACTGTCGCAGGTGATAATGGCACGAGTTCTCTGAATCCTGAACATGAATCATGGATTCAACAAGATCAGTTGATCTTAGCTTGGCTGTTTAGTTCAATCTTGCCTTCGATGTTATCTCAGATTGCAAGATGTCAGAGTTCAGCTGAGGCATGGAGAGCTCTCAATCACCTTCATTCATCTCAATCCATGGCGAAAATCTTAGATCTCAAACTTCAGTTGCAAACGATGAAGAAAGGTGGTTTTACTTGTGCTGAATTCATCAACAAGATCCAGATCCTTGCTGATCGACTGAGAAGCATTGGTACTGATGTACCAGATTCAGAACTTGTGATGTATGCTGCTCAAGGTCTCGGATCTGACTATGAAAACTTTGTAACTGCCTTATCCATGAGAGCTTCAGTTCCATCCATGAATGAGTTTAGTTCTCTGCTTCTAGCTCATGAAGCTCGTCTCCTCACTAACCTCAGATCCTCTACAACCTCTGTTGTTCATCTTACAACACAGTCAGATTCAGGTAATTCTGACAACTCAGCTTACTATGTCAATAGTAACACAGCTCAGTACAATAGTAGGGGTAGAGGACAAGGTCGAGGAAGGAACAATTATCAAAAGGGCAGAGGTAAAGGTCGTCACAAAAACTCCTCTCCAGATTCAGACATTCAATGTCAGATTTGTGCCAGATGGGGGCATGGTGCTCTTAACTGCTATCATCGATTTAACATTCGATATACATCTCCATCCTCTACCAATTCAGACTCCTCTTCTTCTAATCCCTCTCATCAAGCTCTCATGGCTGAGCCAACTGGTACACCAGACCACACCAGTAGTTACTACATTGATTCTGGCGCATCAACTCATGTCACAAATGACCTCAATGCAATGAGCAATGCTTATCCATATTCTGGACCTGAGGCAGTTCATATTGGAAATGGTAAGGGTCTCCAAATTGCTCACAAAGGCTCAGCTCTCTTACCAACCCTTTTTCAAACACTTAAATTGCAAAATGTACTGCATGTACCTGACATGACAAAGAACTTACTGAGTGTTTCACAGTTGACTTGTGATAATAATGTCAATGTGGAATTCTTATCTGATTCTTGTTTTGTTAAGGACAAGGAAACTCAGCAGATCCTTTTGCATGGCATCTTGCATAAGGGTCTTTACAAGCTGCAACCTCTTCAAAAATTACAAGTTTTTCAAGCTGCTCAGTCTTCACCAGATCTATGGCATTATAGGCTTGCTCACTGCTCTTTTTCTGTTCAAGATAAACTCCAGAAGGCTCATCTTATCACCTCAAAGACTTCCTCCTCTTCTCCTTTTTGCTCAGACTGTCACAAAGCCAAAGCTCATAAGCCTCCCTTTCAACCTTCAACTTCTCCAGCCACTCAACCTCTTCAAGTGGTGCATTCAGACTTGTGGGGTCCAGCTCCTGTACTCTCCAAGAAAGGCCATAGATACTATGTTCAATTTACTGATGAGTTTTCTAGGTTCAGCTGGTTGTACACTTGTGCTTCAAAGTCTGATGTAACCCATATCTTTGCTCAATTCAAACAGAAAGTTGAAAATTTGTTGGATTGTAAAATAAAAGTGTTTCAGTGTGATGGAGGATCAGAGTTTAAACCAATTATGAAGCAATATCCTGAAATTACATTCCAAATCTCATGCCCCTATACCCCTGAACAGAACGGCCTAGCTGAAAGAAAACATAGGCATGTGGTTGAGCTTGGCCTTGCTAACATGAGTCATGGTTCTATTCCACTTCAATTTTGAGATTACATCTTTGAGAGCATGGTTTATGTCATAAATAGGTTGCCTTCTGTACCAACTGGTGACATATCTCCATTTGAAAAACTGTTTAAAGGGAAACTAGACTATAACATGTTACATGTTCTTGGTTGTTCATGCTATCCATTGCTCAGACCATATAATGCACATAAGCTTGAACCAAGAGCTGAAAAATGTGTTTTCCTGGGTTATTCCATCATTCACAAAGGGTATTATTGTCTGAATTTGAAAACCAACAGACTGTACATATCCAGGCATGTAACCTTCGATGAAACATCATTCCCTTTTTCAGAACCTGATACACTTGCTTCTGCATCAACATCAACCACACCACCTATTCTCACACCTTTACTCCTTTTACAAGAGAATGCTGCAACCTCACAATCTCAACCTGTTACTCCACATGCTTCTCCCTCTGTTGTACCTGAACCACAACCAGAACCTCAAACACATATTGTGCCTACTATGTCTCCTCCTACTGTGCCTCTTTCTACTGACTCACTTCCTACTTCTCCTTCTCATATTCACAATAACTCTTCTCTTCGTAATGCCTCATCTTCTACTTCTCATCACATGCTCACCAGAACCAAAACTAAATCAAGAAAACCAAAAGAATTTCCTAACCACCAGCTTTATGTTGCCTCTGGTAAACCTATTGAGCCCACTTGCTATACTCAAGCAGTCAAAGATCCATCCTGGCGACAAGCCATGGCAAATGAGCTTACTGCCTTGGCACACAATGCAACATGGGATCTGGTTCCCTGTCCACCTGATGCTCATGTCATAGGGGCAAAATGGGTATTCAAAGTGAAGCTAAAATCTGATGGAACAGTAGAAAGGTGTAAGGCTAGACTTGTAGCCAAAGGATATAATCAACAAGAGGGTGTTGATTATTTGGAAACTTTCAGTCCAGTTGTAAAACCAGGGACTATCAGAATCATACTTTCAATTGCCTTGTCTCAGAAGTGGCAGATCCAACAATTGGATGTCAATAATGCTTTTCTCCATGGAGACATCTCAGAAACTATTTATATGGAGCAGCCTCCAGGATTCTCTAATCCAAGTTTACCCACTCATGTGTGCAAGCTCAAGAAAGCTCTTTATGGCTTGAAACAGGCACCTAGAGCATGGTTCTCAAAGCTCAAAAGTTTTCTGCTCTCACAAGGTTTCAAATCATCACAAGCTGATCACTCATTATTTTTCATGGTCAATTCTCAATCAATCACATACATACTAGTGTATGTTGATGACATCTTAGTGACAGGAAGCTCTTCTCAAACTATCCAGTCACTACTATAGGAGTTACAGCGGCAATTTTCCTTGAAAAACCTTGGAAGCCTCAATTACTTCTTAGGAGTTCAAGTGACAAATGACAATGGTTCACTTCACCTTTCTCAAACAAGATATGTTCAATCTCTTTTAGAGAGAACACATATGGAGAATGCTAAACCTATTCACACTCCTATGGTAAATGGTCAACAACTTTCCAAATTCAGTGGTTCTAAGCTCTCAGACCCTCATCTCTATAGGTCCACTGTTGGTGCATTACAATATGCAACAGTTACCAGACCAGACTTGACCTTTGCAGTAAATAAAGCATCTCAATTTATGTTTGAACCAACTGATGACCATTGGCAAATGGTCAAAAGGATCTTGAGGTATATTAAAGGAACTCTCTCTCATGGACTCACCTTTCAACCTGGTTCAAACCTTGCTTTACATGCATATTCTGATGCAGACTGGACTGGTTGCCCGGATGATAGAAGATCCACAACTGGTTTTGCTGTTTATTTAGGTCCAAACCTGATTTCATGGTCGTAAAAAAAACAACCAACTGTTTCTAGGTTCTCTACTGAAGCAGAATATAGGAGTCTTGCAGTAACAGCTTCTGAGTTGACATGGATCTCTTCTCTTCTTAATGAGTTAAGTTTTCCAATGTCTCAAGCTCCTACTCTATGGTGTGACAATCTTGGCGCTACTTTTCTAGCCTCAAATCCAGTCTATCATGCCAGAACAAAGCATATAGAACTGGATTACCATTTTGTCAGAGAGAAAATCGAAAATAAACAACTGCAAGTCAAGTTTATTTGCTTTGCTGATCAAATTGGCGACTTCTTCACTAAAAGCTTGGGAAGAACGAGGTTTCAGTTGCGAAGGAACAAGCTGCACGTGTTTCCCAAACAGTCCAGCTTGAGGGGGGCTGATAAAGCATTAAAATCTGAAGAACTGGACAATTCCAGTAGATGCTCGAATGGAGAAGACCAAGCACAGAAGCTCCAGCTGAAGCTAGTTAGTTAGACGGTTATTTTTCACTGTTTGCATTAAATGTATTAAATGCATTCGGTTACAAATGTGTGGCTGTGATTGTATGACAGTTGTAAATCAAGGCTTATAAATAGGCCTCAATACTTGTACTCAGATACGATGAAATGAATCAAATTTTCAAATTCTATTTTCTACTCTAAACTTCTTTAATTATCATCTAAACAAATATTGTCAATGTAACAAAATGATACGAGCACAAAATATTGAATATGTATGTGTTTCACCAGAAAAACATTAGCATCTACATACACCATATTAAAATGGATTATCATGTATTATTCATGAAAAAAAAAATTGGTTGATAAAGAATGGGGAGGATTTATTGTACCACGGTGGTATATACGGCCACTAAACCTACTATTTAAGAATTACAATTGAATTGATACATAAGTGTACACATAATAATTATAAATAATCCATTATAAATAATTCATTCATTTTCATCAAAATTGCTTGTATTCCTCTTTTGAGCATTACATTGCACTACATTAAAACATTGTATTTTTTAAATCATATGTCATGATCAATATTCTATTTTTTTAATATTTCATACATCAATCAATTTTGTTTTTCATTCATTATATAATATATGCTCTCGTTGTTGCGCAAACACAATCACAGAATCACTAATTTTATTCAAAGCCCGTAGGCATATATTAACGTACGACAACATAGTTCAACAAACATTACATAGATAGATAGAGCACCAGTTAGTTACATGTTGCCTCACCTCCTATATACACAACCAAAATACGAGGCGAGCAGCATAGACAAAAGAGGAATACCGAATACACATAATGCTGTTAATTAGATATATTATCATCCCAAATAAAGCATGCAGTTTGGTGCCATACCAGCATACCACACATGACCTCCTCCTGGAAACTACCCGTGGTGTCAGGGGCGAAGCCATATGTTAGAAGTGGGGTCCACAGGACCCCACTGAAATTTCAGAAATTATAAGAGATTTCAATGAAAAAAATTTAGGGACTCCAGTGAAAAAAATTCAGGGACCCCATTTTCTATTAACATCTGTTCAGATGCGAAAAAGGGTGGATACACCGTACACCCGTTTGTGCATCCAAGATCTCAACTGTTAAATTTATAAGATCATCAAATATTTTAATAAAGAGAGAGGTAAATGGACTCGAAAGTTTCTGCCATTATTAATAGAATAATATTTTATTGTCCAATCACTAAAGAACTATTTTAAGTTATTGTTCAATTGCAATTGAGATTTCATTCAACACATATACCTCTCAAGTCTCAAATTTCATTATTCGTTCAAAATATTTCACATAACAAACAAAGTAAGTGAGACTATGACGACAATAATTAATAATAATATAACAACAACAACAACAACAACAATAATAATAATAATAATAATAATAATAATAGTTACTGATCATAAAATGTCAAATAAAGAAATTGCATGTAATATTTTTGAAGAAAAACATATAAAAGAATTTATCTGTTTCAAATCAATGTAGATAATAATTTTATCCAAATTATAGTATTAAATAATTGAAATCTTATAATTTTAAAATATTGCGGAATGATATAGAAGCTCTTCTTTTATACCCTGTCATGTAATATCTTGGCTCTCTCATTGGTTCTACTCATCGACAAGCTCCTGCTCCGGCACGTCGGCGTGCCTATGCCCTGAAGGGACCCCACTGAATCGAAATCCTGGCTACACCACTGCGTGGTGTTGCCCTTCTTTCTGACCTCATTTGTCTCAAGTATGGGGACCTGAAGCTGCTGTAGCGCAGTAATGCGCTACAGCAGATGGAAGGTCCGGATTGACCGCTAATTTCGCAATCGACCGCCAACGATGAAAATCATGATGGTCTTTATACTTTGACACGAATCTTGATGCAATCAGTGAAAATTGAACGGTCCAGATACTGCGCTACACCATCCCGCGCAGCACCAAACCTCATTCCAGTATGGGCTCCCTGGACTGCTGATTTTTTAGCATAAGTGGAATCTGCACCGTGGCGATCCTTATGCGGCCTTTCATGTTATTTCTATTTGTCAGGAGCGTAATTGTCTCATTGGGTCGTAACTCGTAACCCACGCAGGCTACACAAATTACTACAAGTTTTTCCTGCCATTTTCTGTTTGGTTACAACTTGCAAACGTAAACTCCTCCCTCTTTAGATTAAGGTTTATACTTTATAGCATGTCATTTCCTTTTAGGATTAATCTCATTTATACAATACGTATTTAAATTAGTGAAGATGTCTCTTTTCCTAACAATATAAAGGAGGGATATGTAGTCTTAGTCTTCTAATTTGCAGTCTCTCACAATCTTTTCATCAAAATAAATATAAATAATTGATTCGGACAGTGAAAATACTTTTCGTACTAATATCTACTTGGAGATCAAATATTATATTTTTTACTTTTTGCTATGTTATCGGATGAATTAAAAAATCATTAATCTAACGATTTACAAACATCCAATTTTCAAACCATCCAATAAAATAGTAAACAAAAAATTAAAAAAAATGTAAATTTTGATCTCCAAACAGATATTAATATGGAGAATATTTTCAACAGTTAGAATCAATCATTTACATTTGTTTTGATGGAGATGCTACGAAAGGCTGCAAATTAGGAGGCTACGGATCTCCTTTTTATTCAATTAAAATAAATCATACTAAAAAATAACAAATAGCAAACTTCATATAAAATATGGATATTTAGTTGTCAATATTTATTTTATTAAATATTACGAACTTTTTCATATACTAAAAATATGTAAACATAAATAATTTAAACATTACACTATTAATATATAGGGTTATTTTGGTCATTTTATATTTAGATTTGAGTACTAGATGTATCAAACCTTATTTTTTTGCTATTTTTTTAATATCTGAGATTGAAATGACTCTAACTTGAAATATGTTTATTCAAAATCTAGGAGTCTTTGTCATTGATTTCAAAGTTTAGGGGGTGCTTGTCCAAATTAGAAGTTTGGAAGGCAAATTATCAAAAAATTCGGAGGTCTCCCGTGGCATTACCCAAATAATCAATTAAAATGTTGATCCATGGTCTAATTTTATCTAGAGAAATCTTTGATTCTCCCATCTTTCGTCTCTCGCTTTCGTCCCCCGCCCTCTTTTTTGTTTTATTCTTATTTTGTTTAATTTATTTTTTAAGACTTATTTCTTTTAATTGTATATTTCTTCTTCATTTTTCTTTCTTTTCTCATTCTTTTTTTCTTTTATATCTTCTTTTCAACGAGTGGTTGTTAGAAACAACGAGAAAAATGTCAAAAACAACGTCAAATACCACACACAGCAAATGATACGAACATATGTGCAATATCTAATATGAACACTTGTTTTAGTAGTAAGAACACATGTTTCAACTTATATAAACAATTTTTAAACTAATATGAACACCTTGTTAATTTAGTATGCACCTCATTATGTGATGAACATTATTAATTACCGTTTCAAGTGCACATCATACTTGAAACAACTAGTATGAACACTTCAACTAATATAAATATCTTATTTATTTAAGGGTCCGTTTGGCACTTAAGGAATACTGGAATAGAGCTCTATTCCAACATGAAAGGATTACCAAACGTGTTTTGAAAGAAATAAAATATTGCTAAAATAGGCTATTCCGGTATACCGCCATATAGATGGAATATCAGAATATATTGTCCCATATGACTAAGCAACCAAATTTGCAATGTAATTATCAATTTAATATATAATATATATACTTTATTATTATTGTTAATATTTATATTATCTTTATTAAGAAAATAACATTAATAATTAGTATTAATCATTATTATTATTTTAATATTTAAAATAATGCATATTATTATAATTTTAGATTATTGTTATTATTATCAATATAATTATCATTATTATTTGATTATGTTGTATTATATTTGTAATTAACAATATTTTTGTATATTATATACTTATTATTAATATGATTATATTATCCTTAGTATTAAATATTATTAATAATTATTATTATTATTTTATTTTAAAATATTGCATATGATATTATTTTTATTATTACTACTATAATTATCATTATTATTTGATTATGTTGTATTATATTTAATAATTAATAATATTTTATTGTATTATTTACTTAATTAGTATTATTATTTTATTATCGTTATTAATATTATGAGATAAGCTAGGGTGCTCCATGGAGCACTAAACTCCTAATGCTCCACACTGTATCTCCAATTTAAATATTCCAACGACAGATCCGAACCGTTGAACATAATCTACATATTGAAATCTACTTGGAGATTGAATTTTACATTTTTTTTGAATTGTTTTGCTATTTTTTAGAGAGTTAGAAAAATTGTAATTTTTGTTGGTCCAGAAACCGTTTGATTAGCAACTTTTCTACCTCTTTAAAAAAATAGCAAAAAATTTCAAAAAAATGTAAAAACAATCTCCAAGTAGATTTCAATATGTAGATCATGTTCAACGGTTCGGATCGGTCATTGGAATTTTCAAATTGAATATAACGGATGTGGAGCACGAGCGATTTGGTGCTCCAATTATTTTTATTATTATTGTTATTAGTGTTATAATTGTTATAATAATTATTATTCTTATTATAGTAATTATTATTTTAATAATATATCTATTATAATAATAAACATTATTACAAGAATATAAAATAATATTAACAATAACAAGAACAACGATAATAATATTGTTATGAAGAATACTAATTAACAATTATATTAATTAAATAACAATTAAATATAATTATATGTATTTTTAATGGATATATTTAATAACAACTATAAATATTATGATACAATTAATTATAAAACAAAACATGTATTAATAATAATAGTTATTATTGTAGTTATTATTATTATATTATTATAATAATTATTAATATTATTATTATATTATTATCATTATTATTATATTATTAACTAATTACAACAAAAATATTAAAGTTGACTTGTGAGTCCAATCGAGACATAATTTGAAGAAATAAACTATACCATCTAAATAGACTCTCTAAATTAAGCAGACATAATTTCCTCTTATATCAACTTATGTCTCCAACATTTATTCATATTTGATTTTTAAGTGAGAAATAATAAACTTCTGCCTCACCAAACGTACATGACGTCCTGCGTCTAACTTAGTTTATATTGGAAACACAAACCACAACTATTCGATAAAAAAACGTTTATTTTAATATAAATAAATACTCCGTAAATTAAAAATAAGTCTCCGAACTAAATAATTTTGGTACTTGACAGTAACCCAATGGAAGCAGATTCTCTGCGCGCAGCAGGAATGAACGTCTCAGATTTTCTGCGTTGTAAGTTACGAACGTCCAAATTTAATTTAGAAAATTTAATTCGTACGAATCTCGATGCAGCACGCACAGTATTTGTGCACTGCGTGTAGAAGATCTCATTCCTTAACCCAATACATGTAATCAACGTGAACACAGAAGTAGAAGATCTCCATGGTTCCCCGCGGCAAAACAGTAATTCCTCGAATCAACCAACCACGCGACATTCTATCCTTCTTTTCCGAAATTACCCCTCTCCTTCTTCGACCCGTCTCTTATTGTCTGTTACTTATGCTGTCTCCTGCTCTTTTCGCTTACGACCTCTACACTGGCGATGATAGGGGAAAAAGGGAAGGATCGACCTGAGTGGTTCGAGATTCCCCGACCCGTAAAGGAGCTGATCGCCGGAGGAATCGCTGGCGGTGTCGCCAAGACCGCCGTCGCTCCGCTTGAACGCGTCAAAATTCTTTTCCAGGTTGGTTGACTTGATGATATTTTTTATTTTCAAATTAGGTCGTCTTGTGTTATTATAATTGGAGGTTATTATTATCTTACTGATTTTGGCATGTTCCTTGGTTACTGTTGGTCAAGCACTCAAGCTTCCCTATGAATTTAATTATGAGACTGTTAACAATCTCTGCTACTTAATTTGGTATTGGAAAAATGTCAAGGTTCCTTCAATTTGAAAAAAAAAATAAGGACAAGAATGGTTATGGCAGGTTAAGCGACTCCAATTTATTATTCCGCCAGTTATTTGTTATATTTTGTCCGAATAAAATTGCAAATGGCTCAACAGAAATAATATCACATGCAAGTAACAATTCCTAAATACAATTATATACAGTATCATTCATTGTATGTGTTAATCAATCACTCCCACAAGCCCACTTGCCAGTAAATTATTGAATGGGATTTGCTAAAGGCTAGCATCACCTCCATCAAATGTTTTGATGAGGTGAGCTGGTACCACGTTGTTGTGAAAGTCGAGTGTTTCTGGTACAAGTATTACAGGAAGCTGATCAGGCTCAGACTGTTTTGGCGACGCCGTCGCTCCGCTTGAAAGCATCAAGTATTCCTACAAAATTCTTTTAGAATTGAGATGTTTTGTTATCTTTTTACCTTATGCTATTGGTTACTAATTACCTTTTCCTGATTTATTGTCCTTCATTTATATTGTGGGAAAAGCAAATATGACCGACAATTTGTACATATTGTTGCTGCACCAGACTAGAAGAGCAGAATTCAGAGGTTCTGGGTTAGCCGGATCATTTAGGAAGATTTTTGAAACTGAGGGTCTATTAGGGTTCTACAGGTACAACTTATATTTCATCTAGTATGTATTTCACAGGACAGATCTTGGTTTTGGTTAAAAATCTAAAATCCATTCTATTTAGTTTGTGCCCCTGAAAAACTAATGGGGTGGCAGTTGACACTTCTTTATTTTTTACTAAGTTGAAAATCATCAATTTAATGTTGAAATTGGGAATTAAATATTATATTAGTTGAAATGAGAAATGCGCAAAAGTTGATATCATTAGTCTTCCCGTGAGTTTATATGGGGTTTCCATCTTACATAGAGGTCTCTATTATGTTGCAATTATTTCCTCACAAAAAATACCTCATAAAGCAGTTATAACTTGTCAACCCCCACCCCCCTCAAGGATGGGCAAAAGATAATTCACTAGACTCATGTTGTCACATAGCCTAGTTAAACCGATAGAACTGTGACCTTTTGTAAGGCCATCGGCAACTTGATTTTCTGTTGAGACCTGATTCAGATTTAAAATTCCACTGTACAGCTTTTACTTGATAACAAACCTATTAATTTCAATATTCTTGGTTCTGTCATGCTGCATTGGGTTCTTGGCAATGCTGATAGCTGATGTCACATAGAGCCCCATCTGAGCATCTTGGCCCATCCTCAATTACACAAGAAGTTCCACCCACAACACTTCAGCAACTACAAAGGTCATCGATCTGTACATCAACCAAGCACATGCCTTTCTTCTCCATATACTTGCTTCATTGTGGCGGCCGTGGGGAAGAATCCTACACGTCGGCGAGTTATTGTAGCGACGTGGTAATGTAGTGGCGGCAATACTGTGATGAAGGGTTTAGGGTTAGGGATTTTTCTTTTGTGGTGGAAAGAATTCGCTCTGATATCAAGTTGGAAATGAGATATGCGCAAAAGTTCCATCCGCCTTGAAATTCACAGTTTACATAAAAGTCTCTAGTCTATTAAATAATTACTCCCTTACATAAATATCCCAAAAACACTTTTAACCTCTCAACAATATTAAAAATTGATGATCTATATTCTGCATATATCATCGCTTTAAACGTGATGGGGTTTGATGCATGGTATACCCTTAATTAGTTAATTGAATTAGCTTTTCTTGACGCATCACATTGATACTCGAATTTGAGTGGCATTCTATGATTCTATCTAGATACCCAGCTACATATCTGAATCTTTTTTTCTTTAATTTTCAACTTTATTTGAATTCTTTGAGAAAATATTGTCAAGATTGTCCCTCCTAAACCTCCCTCCTGTTTCCATTCCCTCTTGACAACTTAGAAATAGAATGGAAGTCTGATTGGTTGTTTTAAAAGGCATGCTATTTTGGAATATTTCATTAGTTCTTATTGTACAGTATAAGTTTTCTCTTTTGAAATGTTATCAACAATAATTTTGTATTGAAGGTTAGATACATATTTCTGTTTCTATGTAAAGGTCATTGACAATAATCTTTTAAACTCCGCTTATGTTTTACATTGCCGGTCCCATGCCCGGAAAGGAGGAAGGTTGTGATAGGCTTAGCGAGAAAACGTAAAAATTCAGCCAATCTTATGAAAATGAAATCTAATATGAGCTTCCTTCTAGCCTACCCAACTTGTTTGGACAAAAAGCTTTGTTGTTGTTGTTGTTCTTCTTCTTCTTCTTCTTCTTCTTCTTCTTGTTTTTGTTGACAATAATCTTTTACTTCTATGTTTGTTTTACTAATTTACTTTTTTGTTTTTTCTTAGAGGAAATGGGGCTAGTGTGGCACGTATTATCCCATATGCAGCTCTACATTATATGTCATATGAACAATATAGAAGATGGATTATACATGCGCACCCTACTGTCAACCAGGGCCCAGTACTTGATCTCGTGGCTGGTTCCTTATCTGGGGTTACAGCAGTTGTCTTCACTTACCCTCTTGACTTGGTCCGGACCAAATTGGCTTATCAGGTAGCATTTTGTCTCTTCTTGCGCATGCTTTCTGATTTTTGGATGGCTCTTTAGGTTATTGGTGATATACTGAAGGGATAAGGCTCAAATCTTTCTTAAAATCAAATTGAATGATTCTATCATCTTTCTTTTTACTTTTTAATTTGTTCTATTTTCCTCTGTCGTTTTTATTGGATGGTTATAGGTGAAAACATCAGCTAAGCTTGTACCAGCTAATGTGGATGTATATAAAGGCATTTTCGATTGTATAGAAAAAGTATTCAGGAAAAAGGGTGTAAAAGGACTCTACCATGGCATTGGTATGTCTTGCTCTTTTGTTTTCCTTGTTTTGTTGTTATCAAATTGTTTACCCTGTCGTGAAATTATACTGATAAAACAAACTATCTGCAAAAGTAAAGTCAGAATGTCAGATCATGCTGGCAAAGACCATACCTGTAGAAACAGCCTGTATCTAGGATGAATGCCATGATGATGGATCAATGGGTGCAAAAACATATCAAAACGAGGGTTATTTGCTCAACTAAAGGATCAATGGCGCTTAATCACATGTTAGTTTATGACTAAGGTTATTTCAGTCCAACTGAAGGTTAATGGGTTTGATATGTGCAAGTGCTGAAATTTGATATAGATTCTTGTAGTGGGTTTCATCTCATAATCCAAAATCATTCAAAATGCATGTCTTTTGAATTAACAGCGCCCTCATTATATGGTATATTACCATATGCCGGATTGAAGTTCTACTTCTATGAGGAGATGAAGAGACGTGTACCAGTAGAGCATGAGAAAAATGTTTTTGTGAAGTTGGCATGTGGGTCCATCGCTGGTCTATTGAGCCAGACCATAACTTACCCTCTTGATGTTGTTAGACGACAAATGCAGGTATTGCGGGTTTATGTTTTATATTGAATCAACTATTTATTGTTTCAAAAAATACAAACTAACAATTCCATGCTTTTGAGGAGTGCTGAATACTTCTGCTAATGCTAATAGATCAAACCATTTTGTTGTTTGCTGGAAAGGCTATATTCCATTAGAAATTGGCTGACTCCTGATAAAACGTTCTCCTAGGTGCAATACTCATAAAAAACGTCATGTTTTGGGTATTCCCCATTGAAAGTTTAAATCTAGATATACACCCATCAAATCTCTCTACATCCTTATATCCAGTCCCTCTTGAATGGTACTGGTACTGGCATTTAACAAAGGCAATAGTGAGCTTCTTCTCATTTGTACCAAGAGGTACCCAGCTTTATTTTTGTCCTGTATAATGTAAAGTGCACTTGCAGCCTCCATAATGTAACTAATCAATATGGTCTAGTGACTAGTGGATATATGCCCCACGTGGAATGTGTGAACCTTAATTAGCTAACTCTAGCTTGCCACATCCATGTAACATCTTGATATTTCATTTAAAAATATCCAGACCTGCTTCCATTTTCTTGCTTTTGCTTAAATATTGGGCAGACAGACACGGACGGACAAAAGCCCATTTATTTTGGTACCAATAAGAACAAACTGTAAGCAATGACAATTCAATAATCAAATATCAGTGAACTTATCATGCACTCGGGCTCCCCAATTTCTTGCGATGTGCAATTAACTTTCTGTAATGAAATTTTGGGCTTCTACAAATAAAAGAATTTTTTCTAGATATTGTCTCCCCAAGAGGCCAATAGTCTGAATTGAAGAGAAATTTACGGGGAAACATTAGGAGTATTGATATTTTGATGGGTATACACCCAATTTTTCCATAAAAATAATGAAACAAAAAATTGATGTTGTCGGTTTCATACTTTCATCAAGCCTTTTTGCTGTTAACCTCATTTTTGACAGCCGTGTCATTTGCAGGTACTCCTAGAATATTCATGTTAGTAATTAATATGTTTCCTGATGGGTGTTAATTTTTTGGAATGTCATATGATTTTGCCTCAAATTTGAGTAAAAACTATAAAGACCTATGGTACGTGACCAATCATGGTACACTTTTATGGATTCAATCACAAGCATTCAGAGTTTGTCCTTTTTTTTATCTGTGCTGTCTTGCAAAATCCTAAAATAACATACTTTTGTTTATTATACAGGTGCAGTCTCTTGCAGTTCCAAATCAGCTACAGATGAGAGGTACACTAGCAAGCATGATTATGATAGCAAAAACTCAAGGGTGGACACAGCTTTTCTCCGGTCTAAGCATTAACTATTTAAAGGTACAGCGAAAGCTAACCAATCAATTATTTCATACCAGGTAGATGTATTACTATTGAAATTTTTCCTTGAGTTTCATACCAACCATTATTCTTAAACATCATCCTTTATGTGTTAAGTGGACTTCATCCAAGACACAGACACACGAACATAAATAATTAAAGGAAGACCGAAGGTGCTATAATATAAATTAAAGGAAAACTGAACTTCCTATAACAATGTCGAAAAATATGTTGACTTTGGAACCTGTTTGTTTTCATTTTTGCAACTGGTAAACTGATTGGGTACCACAATGTTCTAGAAAAGGAAGTCCCTTCATATACAAGGGATTTAAAATAAACAAATTTCTTTGGCTGATTTAAGCAAATTCTCAGTTGATTAGCAGCAATAACAACAACAAAGTCTTTTGTTTCAAATAAGTTGGGTAGACTAGAAATAAAGTTTATATTGAATTTTATTTTAATAAGATTGGCTGAATTTTTACATTGACTCGTCAAGCCTATCACAAGTCTCCTTCTTTTCGGGGTTGGAACCGGTTATGTAAAACACATGCAGAGTTCACTATTGATTAGCAAAAATGTAAAAAATCACTACGGTTCTTTTTCTTTAATCATAGGCTCTTCTTTTGTACTTGAACAGTCGTTCAGGTGAAAATAGAATAGAATCATATCAGGAGTTGTGTGGTGGATAGACCATAATTTGTTTTGCTTTTGGAAATGATGAATAAATGTGTGTGCGGGTTTTTTCTTGGGGGTGCCGGGTGGGAACAAAATCCTCTGCTACACTTTTCTTTTGCAGCAGAAGGCTGCGTTTTGATGTGGATTGTCGGATCAACGATCAACAATTTTGAAGTCGAGCGTCAATCCTTAATCTGACGTTCAGATTAAAATGCAGTCCTCCGCTACACAAAAGAATGCAGCAGAGGATACGGGTCCGCCTGGTGGGGATTGGTGTCAAGCATATCCTTCATACATGGAGCTTCTGCAAAATTCCAGTGATCTAAATGGCTGGATAGAAATTTTGGCTCAGTGCGCCTTTCTTGTTTGCTAGCATTTCCATATCATATTACAGTTGGTACAAGCTGTGATTTGTAACGTCATTTTACAATACTTGACTAGTACAAAATATTCATTTTGATTTGCAACTTTACACTATCGTAAATTTGTATTACCAGGTGGTTCCATCGGTGGCAATAGGATTTACAGTGTATGATCTGATGAAACTTCGGCTTGAAGTTCCTTCTCGGGACAAAACAGTGCTGCACAAGAGGGATGAAGGACAGAGAGCCCATTCTCCTTAGCCTCATTCTGGCTAGATTAATTTATTGGTAAAGTCGACAATTTGTCAATAATTTAATGGGAATAATTTATTCCCAGTTAGCAATTCGTTAGACTACCATTTGAAATCCATTTTTTGTGTAACGGTGCATGTGCATCAAGTGTAGAAATTGCATTGCACCGGATCTGATATTGGTATTGTAATAACGCCTCATATGTTGTATAGATATAAATAATGAAATATTGTAATAATAAGGTTAAGGGACGGTTCTATGTACATGTTCCAAATGAGTTGGGCTTATGCAAGTATGAGATTTTATCGTGCTTATGATTCGTATTGCAAATTTTAAAGTGCAAATAATTGATCCGGATTGCTGAGAATGTTGTTTATACTAAAATCTACTTAAAGATTAAAATTTTCATTATTTATAATTATTTTATTATTTTATCGGACGGATGGATGGAAATTTCATTAAATTTGAGAGGTATGTAAGTCGTTGGAGAATAAATTTTCATCCATTCGATAAAATAGTAAAAGAATTCTAAAAAATAAAAAAAATTGTTCCCGAGTAGATTTAACATTTTGAACGGTTCAAATCGTTTAATTGTATTTTGAAATTAGAGATATGATTGCAAGCAAATAGAGTCTCAGACTTGTGTAAGTATTATAGTCTAACTCGTCTCAAATGGAATCGTCCTCTCTACTCTATGCATAATTTGATCTGAGTCGTTGGATTAAACATCAACACTCGAATGCCAATCATATGACTAAGACAAATTTTTATTTTATTAATCTGAATCATTGATCTTTAATCCAACGATTCAAAATTTCATTTCCGTCTCAAATTACCTATTTCCAAAAAGGAACGCTTCCTATTTCCTTTATTCCCTAATGATACATAAAAAAAACAAAAGCCAGCTAAAATATGATTTAGCAGTCTAATGAGGCGTGTAACAGCATGCCAAAGCATCATTGGATTTAATTAAATGCATTAACATAATAAAAGAAGAAAGAAAAAACAGAAAGAAAAGGAATTGCAAAGACCAAATTTCCAAAAAACTTTGTCCAAGTATGTGGAGATTCGAAAATATCAAAAAGTTGGAGTGGGATAAGAAGCCAAAGCTACTCTTCATGCTATCACTGTGGCACAATTAATAGGTTGCTAGGCCGGACTGGTATATAAAGAAGAGGTATGGGGAGCAAGGTGCAAAAGCATGTGCATCTCACAGAAACATACATTCGCCTACTAGGCAAAAAGGAGCTCCTCTTATTATTATCTTACTTGCAGTGTCTTATACACGCCACATATCAGTCAGCTACATGCTTCTCTTTTCCCCAGACCACCTCATTTGTCAGGAATTGTGTTCTGCTCTCTGCACCTCTTTTACTGCATTTATTGTGGACAGTAAAAAGAAAAATTTTCTATTGCAAAAGTATTTTGGAACTAGGGGAATTTTTTGTTGTGCAGACAAATGTCATCAGGAGAGTATGCAACGACTGACGAGTTCTGATGAGATTTCGTTTTCTGCGATACAGAGGGTTTTATGTTGAAAATTTTCGAAACCAGAAAGTCTACTACAACACCAACGACAAACTTCTTAGTTTCAAATAAATTGGAATGAACTAGAAATGAAACTCAATGTAAAATAAAATCATAGTAAAAATAAAAATACAGTAAAGATAATAATAAAATTAACAATGATAATAGTAATAATAATAATAATAATAACAACAAAAATTATTCTACAAATCACAAGTTTAGACTAGTGTCATACGTCATTAATTATGGATCAAAGTCGTACAACTTATTATTACTTCTAAATTTTAGTCTGTCATGATTCTGATACGTGGATCGCTGACTTTCATGCATTCTTATCAGACGTCAACTCTTTTGAGACATTTCATGCCTTTAAATCATTTTTTATAGCTTCATCTCATGTCAATTTGGACCGACACCTACCTTTTCTCGTGTTTTCGACGCGGCCTAAAACTCCACAACGTGCCGATGCATCAGAAGGCCTCCGCTGGATATGCACATACTATCTCAAACGATGTTGATAAGTTTCTCTTCAATCGGTACAACCCTAACTTGTCACGTATATCGTCATTTCTAATGTGATCACTTCTTGTATGCCCACATATCCACCGTAACATACGCATCTCTGTCATGCTCATCTTTTGTATGTGTTTTCCTTTAGTAGCCCAATATTTTTGCTTCATACAACATTGTCTGTATGATCGTCGTCCTATAGAACTTACCTTTCAACTTTTGTTGGACCTTTTTGTCGCATAGGATGTCAGATGATTGTCGCCATTTTATCCAACCCGCTCTTATTCTATGGCTAACATTTTCATCAATCTCGCCATCACTTTATAGTATTGATCTCAAATATCGAAAGATGTTCTTTCTAGGCACTACTTGTTCATCTAAACTAACATCTTCATCTTCTGATCGAACGACGCTGAACTCACACTTCATATACTTGGTCTTAGTCCTACTAAGTATAAAACTTTTTTATTCTAAAGTCATTCTCCACAATTCTAATTTCCTGCCCACCCCTACCTTACTTTCGTCAATTAGGACCATATCGTCCGCAAAAATCATGCACCAAGGGATATCTCCTTGTATATCTTTCGTGATATCATCAATCACTAAGGCAAAGATGTAAGAGTTCAAGACTGACCCTTGATATAATTCTATCTTAATGGGAAATTACCAGTCTCGTCGTCACCTGCTCTGACACTAGTACCAACGTTATCGTACATATCATTGATAATGTTGACGTACTTTGTTGGAATTTTCTTCTTTACAAAGTTTCCACCATATGACCTTTCTTGATACTTTGTCATACGCTTTCTCCAAGTCGATGAATATCATGTGCAAATCATTATTTTGTTCTCTATATCTCTTCATCATTTGTCTTGTCAAGAAAATCGTCACCATAGTCCATCGTCCGGACATAAAACCAAATTGATTTTTCGTAACGCTTGTCATCTTTTATAAACGATGCTCGATCACTCTTTATCAGAGCTTCTTTGTATGGCTCATAAGCTTGATTCCTCTGTAATTAGTACAACTTTGAATATCTCATTTATTCTTGAAGATAGGTACTAAAATACTTCTTCTACACTCGTCCGATATTTTATTTGAACAACTTAGTTAGCCATACTATTTTTATTTCTCCAAGGCATTTCCACAACTCGATCGGGATGTTATCAGGTCCTAAAGTCTTAGCTATTTTCATTCTTTTTAAAGCCTTCTTCACCTCCATCTCTTGAATTATTCAAACGAATCATCTGTGCGTGCCATCAAAAGAGACATATAGCTCAACCATAGTGCTTTCACTATCTCCATTAAACAACTTGTAGAAGTATTCTCTCCATATGTTTTGATCTCGTCGTCTTTCACCAAAAGTCTATTTGTCTCGTCCTTGATGCATTTGACTTGGCTGAAATCTCTCGTCTTTCTCTCGCAGAGTTTGGCAATCTTATAGACCATTTTTGTCTTCCTTCGTACCTAACTTATAATATGAATCCTCATAAGCTCGACATATTGCTTCACTCACAGTTTTCTTTGTGTTCTTTTTCGCCATTTTGTACTTTTGTACGTTGTCTTCACTCTTGTCATGGTGCAACACTTGTAGCAGTTCTTCTTCTCCTTGATAGCTTTTTGCACGTTCTTTTTCCACCACCAAGTGTTTTTAGGTTCGCGTCTACTTCTCTTAGTCACTCTGAATACCTCTATAGCTACCTTTCGAACACGAGTTGTCATCTTCTTCCACATGTTATTAGAGTCGTAATCGTCTTCGTTAAAGATTCATTCTTTGATCATCACGTCCTTAAAGACATGTTGGACATCTCATTTGAGTTTCCACCATCTCGTCCTCGATATTTTGATGCCTTTGTCCTGTCGAACGCGTATTCGAAAGCAAAAATCCAAGACCTCAAGCTTGTGTTGTTGGACGACACACTCTCCGGATATTACCTTACAACCTACATAAGCTTGTTTGTCCTCTCTCCTAGTAAGAAAAAAAATCGATCTGGTTCGAGTGTTGGCCACTGCTGAAGGTAACAAATAGGATTGTCTCTTTCTAAAGAACGTGTTAGCTATCATGAGGTCATATGCTACGGCGAAGTTTAAGATGTTTTATCCTTTTTCATTTATGTCATCATATTCAAATCCCCTTTGCAGTCCTTCAAACCCCCACTAGTTGTACCAACATGACCGTTGAAGTCTCCTCCTATAAAATGTTTCTCGTCACTAGGCACAGCTCTACGCATCTCCTCCAAGATTTTCTCAAAATTACTTCTTGACGTTCTCGCACAAATCTATCTATGGGGCATACACACTAACGACGTTGAAAACTAAATCGCCAACGACCAACTTGACTAGGATAAGTCGATCTCCTTGTCTTCTAACATCGACAACTATGTTCTTGAGGACCTGATCAATTAAGACGCCTACTTCATTCCTACTTTGTTCTGTTCCTATGTACCATAGCTTAAAATAGTATTTTCCACCTCATTCGCCTTCTGACCCATCCATTTATTCTCTTAAACACATAGGACATTTACTCGTCTCCTAATCGCAGTATCAACTAACTTTGTACCTTACTCATTAAGGATCCTACATTCCAAATACCCAGACAAATTTTATTATTCTCGACTAGTTTTTTTATCTCTCGCACTCATCGAGTAAAGTGTGAAGACCCTTCTTCATTTGTCACTACACTCGAGCGTCGATGTAGCGAGTAATTAAGGGAGTGATGACCCAATCCTTGCACATTTAACATCATATTCGAGGTCCGATATAGCGTGTCACTGAGAGGGTTACGCTCCCAACGGAAGTCTATTGAATTTCATTTTCATGAATGACTAAATTTTTTACGTTGGCTTGCCAAATCTATCACAATCCTTCTCATTTTCCGAGCTTAGACTTGTTATGTTGAAAAGACTTAAAAAACCGATATTTCTAAATTGAAAAAAAAATTGCTTCAATTCGGTCAGTCTAAACTGACGAGTTGTAACAATTCGGTAGGTTTTATAATCTAAACCGAATTGAAACAATTCGATTGGGCTGTTATCCTATCCAAGGTATCAATAATCAGCCACTCAACAACACATTCATTCATCACTACTCAAAACACTGAACACGCTGAGTTATTTATTCTAACTGAAATAGTATTCATTGTCTACTTTGTAAGGTTAGTACCTATGGCCTTTTGTCAAATGTTTTATATTAACATTAATTTATTTTGTTATT